>JAMYCR010000161.1:0-47628 GCA_028830335.1 Eucera pruinosa
CTAAATCACTAAATAACTAAATATCTAAATACTAAGTAATTAAATAAACTAAATTAAATAACTAATTATAACTAATAACTAAATAACTAAATACCTAAATAATAATAACTAAATAACTAATAACTAAATACTAAATACTAAATAACTAAATAACTAAATAACCAGATAACTAAATAACTAACTAAACTACAATAACTAAATAACTATTAACTCAGTACTAAATAATCTATACTGTGGATAACTAAATAACTAAATAAACTAAATATCCTCAATAACTAATTAACTAAATAACTAAATAACTAAAATAACTAATTACATAAATACCTAAATACTTAAATAATTAAATAACAAAATAACTAAACCTAAATAAACTAAATAACTAAAGTACCTAATAACCCTCAAATAACGAAAGAACTAAATAACTAGATAAATAGGCTAACTAAATAACTAAAATACCTATAAATAGTAACTAACTAAATAACGCACTCAAACTAACTAATAACTAAATAACTAAATAACTAATAACCAAATAACTAAATAACTAATAACTAAATAACTAAATAACTAAATAACTAAATAACTAAATAACTAAATAACTAAATAACTAAATAACTAAATAACTAAATAACTAAATAACTAAATAACTAAATAACTAAATAACTAAATAACTAAATAACTAAATAACTAAATAACTAAATAACTAAATAACTAAATAACTAAATAACTAAATAACTAAATAACTAAATAACTAAATACCTAAATAACTAAATAACTAAATAACTAAATAACTAAATAACTAAATAACTAAATAACTAAATAACTAAATAACTAAATAACTAAATAACTAAATAACTAAATAACTAAATAACTAAATAACTAAATAACTAAATAACTAAATAACTAAATAACTAAATAACTAAATAACTAAATAACTAAATAACTAAATAACTAAATAACTAAATAACTAAATAACTAAATAACTAAATAACTAAATAACTAAATAACTAAATAACTAAATACTAAATAACTAAATAACTAAATAACTAAATAACTAAATAACTAAATAACTAAGTAACTAAATAACTAAATAACTAAATAACTAAATAACGAAATAACTAAATAACTAAATAACTAAATAACTAAATAACTAAATAACTAAGTAACTAAATAACTAAATAACTAAATAACTAAATAACTAAATAACTAAATAACTAAATATATAAATAACTAAATATCTAAATAACTAAATAACTAAATAACTAAGTAACTAAGTAGAAATGTAGCAATGTAGCTGAATTACTAAATAACTAAATAACTAAATAACTAAATAACTAAATAACTAAATAACTAAATAACTAAATAACTAAATAACTAAATAACTAAATAACTAAATAACTAAATAACTAAATAACTAAATATCCAATTAACTAAATAACTAAATAACTAAATAACTAAATAACTAAATTACTAAAGAACTAAATAACTAAATAACTAAATAACTATAATAACTAAATAACTAAATAACTAAATAACTAAATAACTAAATAACTAAATAACTAAATAACTAAATAACTAAATAACTAAATAACTAAATAACTAAATAACTAAATAACTAATAACTAAATAACTAAATAACTAAATAACTAAATAACTAAATAACTAGATAACTAAATGACTAAATAACTAAATAACTAAATAACTAAATTTCAATATAAATATGTAAAAATGTAGATATGTAGAAGTGTAGCTATGTAGCTGAATTACTAAATAACTAAATAACTAAATAACTAAATAACTAAATAACTAAATAACTAAATAACTAAATAACTAAATAACTAAATAGCTAAATACTAAATAACTAAATAACTAAATAACTAAATAACTAAATAACTAAATAACTAAATAACTAAATAACTAAATAACTAAATAACTAAATAACTAAATAACTATATAACTAAATAACTAAATAACTAAATAACTAAATAACTAAATAACTAAATAAATTAATAACTAAATAACTAAATAACTAATAACTAAATAACTAATAACTAATAACTAAATAACTAAATAACTAAATAACTAAATAACTAAATAACTAAATAACTAAATAACTAAATAACTAAATAACTAAATAACTAAATAACTAAATAACTAAATAACTAAATACTAAATAACTAAATAACTAAATAACTAAATAACTAAATAACTAAATAACTAAATAACTAAATAACTAAATAACTAAATAACTAAATAACTAAATAACTAAATAACTAAATAACTATATAACTAAATAACTAAGTGACTAAATGACTAAGTAACTAAATACATAAATAACTAAATAACTAAATAACTAATTAACTAAATAACTAAATAAGTAACTTAATAAGTAAATAACTAAATAACTAAATAACTAAATAACTAAGTAACTAAATAAATAAGTAACTAAATAACTGAATAACTAAATAATTAAATAACTAAATAGCTAAATAACTAAATAACTAAATAACTAAATAACTAAATAACTAAATAACTAAATAGCTAAATAACTAAATAACTAAATAACTAAATAACTAAATAACTAAATAACTAAATAACAAAGTAACTAAATAACTAAATAACTAAATAACTAAATAACTAAATAACTAAATAACTAAATAACTAAATAACTAAATAACTAAATAACTAAATAACTAAATAACTAAATAACTAAATAACTAAATAACTAAATAACTAAATAACTAAATAACTAAATAACTAAATAACTAAATAACTAAATAACTAAATAACTAAATAACTAAATAACTAAATAACTAAATAACTAAATAACTAAATAACTAAATAACTAAATAACTAAATAACTAAATAACTAAATAACTAAATAACTAAATAACTAAATAACTAAATAACTAAATAACTAAATAACTAAATAACTAAATAACTAAATAACTAATAACTAAATAACTAAATAACTAAATAACTAAATAACTAAATAACTAAATAACTAAATAACTAAATAACTAAATAACTAAATAACTAAATAACTAAATAACTAAATAACTAAATAACTAAATAACTAAATAACTAAATAACTAAATAACTAAATAACTAAATAACTAAATAACTAAATAACTAAATAACTAAATAACTAAATAACTAAATAACTAAATAACTAAATAACTAAATAACTAAATAACTAAATAACTAAATAACTAAATAACTAAATAACTAAATAACTAAATAACTAAATAACTAAATAACTAAATAACTAAATAACTAAATAACTAAATAACTAAATAACTAAATAACTAAATAACTAAATAACTAAATAACTAAATAACTAAATAACTAAATAACTAAATTACTAAATAACTAAATAACTAAATAACTAAATAACTAAATAACTAAATAACTAAATAACTAAATAACTAAATAACTAAATAACTAAATAACTAAATAACTAAATAACTAAATAACTAAATAACTAAATAACTAAATAACTAAATAACTAAATAACTAAATAACTAAATAACTAAATAACTAAATAACTAAATAACTAAATAACTAAATAACTAAATAACTACATAACTAAATAACTAAATAACTAAATAACTAAATAACTAAATAACTAAATAACTAAATAACTAAATAACTAAATAACTAAATAACTAAATAACTAAATAACTAAATAACTAAATAACTAAATAACTAAATAACTAAATAACTAAATAACTAAATAACTAAATAACTAAATAACTAATAACTAAATAACTAAATAACTAAATAACTAAATAACTAAATAACTAAATAACTAAATAACTAAATAACTAAATAACTAAATAACTAAATAACTAAATAACTAAATAACTAAATAACTAAATAACTAAATAACTAAATAACTAAATAACTAAATAACTAAATAACTAAATAACTAAATAACTAAATAACTAAATAACTAAATAACTAAATAACTAAATAACTAAATAACTAAATAACTAAATAACTAAATAACTAAATAACTAAATAACTAAATAACTAACTAAATAACTAAATAACTAAATAACTAAATAACTAAATAACTAAATAACTAAATAACTAAATAACTAAATAACTAAATAACTAAATAACTAAATAACTAAATAACTAAATAACTAAATAACTAAATAACTAAATAACTAAATAACTAAATAACTAAATAACTAAATAACTAAATAACTAAATAACTAAATAACTAAATAACTAAATAACTAAATAACTAAATAACTAAATAACTAAATAACTAAATAACTAAATAACTAAATAACTAAATAACTAAATAACTAAATAACTAAATAACTAAATAACTAAATAACTAAATAACTAAATAACTAAATAACTAAATAACTAAATAACTAAATAACTAAATAACTAAATAACTAAATAACTAAATAACTAAATAACTAAATAACTAAATAACTAAATAACTAAATAACTAAATAACTAAATAACTAAATAACTAAATAACTAAATAACTAAATAACTAAATAACTAAATAACTAAATAACTAAATAACTAAATAACTAAATAACTAAATAACTAAATAACTAAATAACTAAATAACTAAATAACTAAATAACTAAATAACTAAATAACTAAATAACTAAATAACTAAATAACTAAATAACTAAATAACTAAATAACTAAATAACTAAATAACTAAATAACTAAATAACTAAATAACTAAATAACTAAATAACTAAATAACTAAATAACTAAATAACTAAATAACTAAATAACTAAATAACTAAATAACTAAATAACTAAATAACTAAATAACTAAATAACTAAATAACTAAATAACTAAATAACTAAATAACTAAATAACTAAATAACTAAATAACTAAATAACTAAATAACTAAATAACTAAATAACTAAATAACTAAATAACTAAATAACTAAATAACTAAATAACTAAATAACTAAATAACTAAATAACTAAATAACTAAATAACTAAATAACTAAATAACTAAATAACTAAATAACTAAATAACTAAATAACTAAATAACTAAATAACTAAATAACTAAATAACTAAATAACTAAATAACTAAATAACTAAATAACTAAATAACTAAATAACTAAATAACTAAATAACTAAATAACTAAATAACTAAATAACTGAATAACTAAATAACTAAATAACTAAATAACTAAATAACTAAATAACTAAATAACTAAATAACTAAATAACTAAATAACTAAATAACTAAATAACTAAATAACTAAATAACTAAATAACTAAATAACTAAATAACTAAATAACTAAATAACTAAATAACTAAATAACTAAATAACTAAATAACTAAATAACTAAATAACTAAATAACTAAATAACTAAATAACTAAATAACTAAATAACTAAATAACTAAATAACTAAATAACTAAATAACTAAATAACTAAATAACTAAATAACTAAATAACTAAATAACTAAATAACTAAATAACTAAATAACTAAATAACTAAATAACTAAATAACTAAATAACTAAATAACTAAATAACTAAATAACTAAATAACTAAATAACTAAATAACTAAATAACTAAATAACTAAATAACTAAATAACTAAATAACTAAATAACTAAATAACTAAATAACTAAATAACTAAATAACTAAATAACTAAATAACTAAATAACTAAATAACTAAATAACTAAATAACTAAATAACTAAATAACTAAATAACTAAATAACTAAATAACTAAATAACTAAATAACTAAATAACTAAATAACTAAATAACTAAATAACTAAATAACTAAATAACTAAATAACTAAATAACTAAATAACTAAATAACTAAATAACTAAATAACTAAATAACTAAATAACTAAATAACTAAATAACTAAATAACTAAATAACTAAATAACTAAATAACTAAATAACTAAATAACTAAATAACTAAATAACTAAATAACTAAATAACTAAATAACTAAATAACTAAATAACTAAATAACTAAATAACTAAATAACTAAATAACTAAATAACTAAATAACTAAATAACTAAATAACTAAATAACTAAATAACTAAATAACTAAATAACTAAATAACTAAATAACTAAATAACTAAATAACTAAATAACTAAATAACTAAATAACTAAATAACTAAATAACTAAATAACTAAATAACTAAATAACTAAATAACTAAATAACTAAATAACTAAATAACTAAATAACTAAATAACTAAATAACTAAATAACTAAATAACTAAATAACTAAATAACTAAATAACTAAATAACTAAATAACTAAATAACTAAATAACTAAATAACTAAATAACTAAATAACTAAATAACTAAATAACTAAATAACTAAATAACTAAATAACTAAATAACTAAATAACTAAATAACTAAATAACTAAATAACTAAATAACTAAATAACTAAATAACTAAATAACTAAATAACTAAATAACTAAATAACTAAATAACTAAATAACTAAATAACTAAATAACTAAATAACTAAATAACTAAATAACTAAATAACTAAATAACTAAATAACTAAATAACTAAATAACTAAATAACTAAATAACTAAATAACTAAATAACTAAATAACTAAATAACTAAATAACTAAATAACTAAATAACTAAATAACTAAATAACTAAATAACTAAATAACTAAATAACTAAATAACTAAATAACTAAAAACTAAATAACTAAATAACTAAATAACTAAATAACTAAATAACTAAATAACTAAATAACTAAATAACTAAATAACTAAATAACTAAATAACTAAATAACTAAATAACTAAATAACTAAATAACTAAATAACTAAATAACTAAATAACTAAATAACTAAATAACTAAATAACTAAATAACTAAATAACTAAATAACTAAATAACTAAATAACTAAATAACTAAATAACTAAATAACTAAATAACTAAATAACTAAATAACTAAATAACTAAATAACTAAATAACTAAATAACTAAATAACTAAATAACTAAATAACTAAATAACTAAATAACTAAATAACTAAATAACTAAATAACTAAATAACTAAATAACTAAATAACTAAATAACTAAATAACTAAATAACTAAATAACTAAATAACTAAATAACTAAATAACTAAATAACTAAATAACTAAATAACTAAATAACTAAATAACTAAATAACTAAATAACTAAATAACTAAATAACTAAATAACTAAATAACTAAATAACTAAATAACTAAATAACTAAATAACTAAATAACTAAATAACTAAATAACTAAATAACTAAATAACTAAATAACTAAATAACTAAATAACTAAATAACTAAATAACTAAATAACTAAATAACTAAATAACTAAATAACTAAATAACTAAATAACTAAATAACTAAATAACTAAATAACTAAATAACTAAATAACTAAATAACTAAATAACTAAATAACTAAATAACTAAATAACTAAATAACTAAATAACTAAATAACTAAATAACTAAATAACTAAATAACTAAATAACTAAATAACTAAATAACTAAATAACTAAATAACTAAATAACTAAATAACTAAATAACTAAATAACTAAATAACTAAATAACTAAATAACTAAATAACTAAATAACTAAATAACTAAATAACTAAATAACTAAATAACTAAATAACTAAATAACTAAATAACTAAATAACTAAATAACTAAATAACTAAATAACTAAATAACTAAATAACTAAATAACTAAATAACTAAATAACTAAATAACTAAATAACTAAATAACTAAATAACTAAATAACTAAATAACTAAATAACTAAATAACTAAATAACTAAATAACTAAATAACTAAATAACTAAATAACTAAATAACTAAATAACTAAATAACTAAATAACTAAATAACTAAATAACTAAATAACTAAATAACTAAATAACTAAATAACTAAATAACTAAATAACTAAATAACTAAATAACTAAATAACTAAATAACTAAATAACTAAATAACTAAATAACTAAATAACTAAATAACTAAATAACTAAATAACTAAATAACTAAATAACTAAATAACTAAATAACTAAATAACTAAATAACTAAATAACTAAATAACGAAATAACTAAATAACTAAATAACTAAATAACTAAATAACTAAATAACTAAATAACTAAATAACTAAATAACTAAATAACTAAATAACTAAATAACTAAATAACTAAATAACTAAATAACTAAATAACTAAATAACTAAATAACTAAATAACTAAATAACTAAATAACTAAATAACTAAATAACTAAATAACTAAATAACTAAATAACTAAATAACTAAATAACTAAATAACTAAATAACTAAATAACTAAATAACTAAATAACTAAATAACTAAATAACTAAATAACTAAATAACTAAATAACTAAATAACTAAATAACTAAATAACTAAATAACTAAATAACTAAATAACTAAATAACTAAATAACTAAATAACTAAATAACTAAATAACTAAATAACTAAATAACTAAATAACTAAATAACTAAATAACTAAATAACTAAATAACTAAATAACTAAATAACTAAATAACTAAATAACTAAATAACTAAATAACTAAATAACTAAATAACTAAATAACTAAATAACTAAATAACTAAATAACTAAATAACTAAATAACTAAATAACTAAATAACTAAATAACTAAATAACTAAATAACTAAATAACTAAATAACTAAATAACTAAATAACTAAATAACTAAATAACTAAATAACTAAATAACTAAATAACTAAATAACTAAATAACTAAATAACTAAATAACTAAATAACTAAATAACTAAATAACTAAATAACTAAATAACTAAATAACTAAATAACTAAATAACTAAATAACTAAATAACTAAATAACTAAATAACTAAATAACTAAATAACTAAATAACTAAATAACTAAATAACTAAATAACTAAATAACTAAATAACTAAATAACTAAATAACTAAATAACTAAATAACTAAATAACTAAATAACTAAATAACTAAATAACTAAATAACTAAATAACTAAATAACTAAATAACTAAATAACTAAATAACTAAATAACTAAATAACTAAATAACTAAATAACTAAATAACTAAATAACTAAATAACTAAATAACTAAATAACTAAATAACTAAATAACTAAATAACTAAATAACTAAATAACTAAATAACTAAATAACTAAATAACTAAATAACTAAATAACTAAATAACTAAATAACTAAATAACTAAATAACTAAATAACTAAATAACTAAATAACTAAATAACTAAATAACTAAATAACTAAATAACTAAATAACTAAATAACTAAATAACTAAATAACTAAATAACTAAATAACTAAATAACTAAATAACTAAATAACTAAATAACTAAATAACTAAATAACTAAATAACTAAATAACTAAATAACTAAATAACTAAATAACTAAATAACTAAATAACTAAATAACTAAATAACTAAATAACTAAATAACTAAATAACTAAATAACTAAATAACTAAATAACTAAATAACTAAATAACTAAATAACTAAATAACTAAATAACTAAATAACTAAATAACTAAATAACTAAATAACTAAATAACTAAATAACTAAATAACTAAATAACTAAATAACTAAATAACTAAATAACTAAATAACTAAATAACTAAATAACTAAATAACTAAATAACTAAATAACTAAATAACTAAATAACTAAATAACTAAATAACTAAATAACTAAATAACTAAATAACTAAATAACTAAATAACTAAATAACTAAATAACTAAATAACTAAATAACTAAATAACTAAATAACTAAATAACTAAATAACTAAATAACTAAATAACTAAATAACTAAATAACTAAATAACTAAATAACTAAATAACTAAATAACTAAATAACTAAATAACTAAATAACTAAATAACTAAATAACTAAATAACTAAATAACTAAATAACTAAATAACTAAATAACTAAATAACTAAATAACTAAATAACTAAATAACTAAATAACTAAATAACTAAATAACTAAATAACTAAATAACTAAATAACTAAATAACTAAATAACTAAATAACTAAATAACTAAATAACTAAATAACTAAATAACTAAATAACTAAATAACTAAATAACTAAATAACTAAATAACTAAATAACTAAATAACTAAATAACTAAATAACTAAATAACTAAATAACTAAATAACTAAATAACTAAATAACTAAATAACTAAATAACTAAATAACTAAATAACTAAATAACTAAATAACTAAATAACTAAATAACTAAATAACTAAATAACTAAATAACTAAATAACTAAATAACTAAATAACTAAATAACTAAATAACTAAATAACTAAATAAACTAAATAACTAAATAACTAAATAACTAAATAACTAAATAACTAAATAACTAAATAACTAAATAACTAAATAACTAAATAACTAAATAACTAAATAACTAAATAACTAAATAACTAAATAACTAAATAACTAAATAACTAAATAACTAAATAACTAAATAACTAAATAACTAAATAACTAAATAACTAAATAACTAAATAACTAAATAACTAAATAACTAAATAACTAAATAACTAAATAACTAAATAACTAAATAACTAAATAACTAAATAACTAAATAACTAAATAACTAAATAACTAAATAACTATATAACTAAATAACTAAATAACTAAATAACTAAATAACTAAATAACTAAATAACTAAATAACTAAATAACTAAATAACTAAATAACTAAATAACTAAATAACTAAATAACTAAATAACTAAATAACTAAATAACTAAATAACTAAATAACTAAATAACTAAATAACTAAATAACTAAATAACTAAATAACTAAATAACTAAATAACTAAATAACTAAATAACTAAATAACTAAATAACTAAATAACTAAATAACTAAATAACTAAATAACTAAATAACTAAATAACTAAATAACTAAATAACTAAATAACTAAATAACTAAATAACTAAATAACTAAATAACTAAATAACTAAATAACTAAATAACTAAATAACTAAATAACTAAATAACTAAATAACTAAATAACTAAATAACTAAATAAATAAATAACTAAATAACTAAATAACTAAATAACTAAATAACTAAATAACTAAATAACTAAATAACTAAATAACTAAATAACTAAATAACTAAATAACTAAATAACTAAATAACTAAATAACTAAATAACTAAATAACTAAATAACTAAATAACTAAATAACTAGATAACTAAATAACTAAATAACTAAATAACTAAATAACTAAATAACTAAATAACTAAATAACTAAATAACTAAATAACTAAATAACTAAATAACTAAATAACTAAATAACTAAATAACTAAATAACTAAATAACTAAATAACTAAATAACTAAATAACTAAATAACTAAATAACTAAATAACTAAATAACTAAATAACTAAATAACTAAATAACTAAATAACTAAATAACTAAATAACTAAATAACTAAATAACTAAATAACTAAATAACTAAATAACTAAATAACTAAATAACTAAAAATAACTAAATAACTAAATAACTAAATAACTAAATAACTAAATAACTAAATAACTAAATAACTAAATAACTAAATAACTAAATAACTAAATAACTAAATAACTAAATAACTAAATAACTAAATAACTAAATAACTAAATAACTAAATAACTAAATAACTAAATAACTAAATAACTAAATAACTAAATAACTAAATAACTAAATAACTAAATAACTAAATAACTAAATAACTAAATAACTAAATAACTAAATAACTAAATAACTAAATAACTAAATAACTAAATAACTAAATAACTAAATAACTAAATAACTAAATAACTAAATAACTAAATAACTAAATAACTAAATAACTAAATAACTAAATAACTAAATAACTAAATAACTAAATAACTAAATAACTAAATAACTAAATAACTAAATAACTAAATAACTAAATAACTAAATAACTAAATAACTAAATAACTAAATAACTAAATAACTAAATAACTAAATAACTAAATAACTAAATAACTAAATAACTAAATAACTAAATAACTAAATAACTAAATAACTAAATAACTAAATAACTAAATAACTAAATAACTAAATAACTAAATAACTAAATAACTAAATAACTAAATAACTAAATAACTAAATAACTAAATAACTAAATAACTAAATAACTAAATAACTAAATAACTAAATAACTAAATAACTAAATAACTAAATAACTAAATAACTAAATAACTAAATAACTAAATAACTAAATAACTAAATAACTAAATAACTAAATAACTAAATAACTAAATAACTAAATAACTAAATAACTAAATAACTAAATAACTAAATAACTAAATAACTAAATAACTAAATAACTAAATAACTAAATAACTAAATAACTAAATAACTAAATAACTAAATAACTAAATAACTAAATAACTAAATAACTAAATAACTAAATAACTAAATAACTAAATAACTAAATAACTAAATAACTAAATAACTAAATAACTAAATAACTAAATAACTAAATAACTAAATAACTAAATAACTAAATAACTAAATAACTAAATAACTAAATAACTAAATAACTAAATAACTAAATAACTAAATAACTAAATAACTAAATAACTAAATAACTAAATAACTAAATAACTAAATAACTAAATAACTAAATAACTAAATAACTAAATAACTAAATAACTAAATAACTAAATAACTAAATAACTAAATAACTAAATAACTAAATAACTAAATAACTAAATAACTAAATAACTAAATAACTAAATAACTAAATAACTAAATAACTAAATAACTAAATAACTAAATAACTAAATAACTAAATAACTAAATAACTAAATAACTAAATAACTAAATAACTAAATAACTAAATAACTAAATAACTAAATAACTAAATAACTAAATAACTAAATAACTAAATAACTAAATAACTAAATAACTAAATAACTAAATAACTAAATAACTAAATAACTAAATAACTAAATAACTAAATAACTAAATAACTAAATAACTAAATAACTAAATAACTAAATAACTAAATAACTAAATAACTAAATAACTAAATAACTAAATAACTAAATAACTAAATAACTAAATAACTAAATAACTAAATAACTAAATAACTAAATAACTAAATAACTAAATAACTAAATAACTAAATAACTAAATAACTAAATAACTAAATAACTAAATAACTAAATAACTAAATAACTAAATAACTAAATAACTAAATAACTAAATAACTAAATAACTAAATAACTAAATAACTAAATAACTAAATAACTAAATAACTAAATAACTAAATAACTAAATAACTAAATAACTAAATAACTAAATAACTAAATAACTAAATAACTAAATAACTAAATAACTAAATAACTAAATAACTAAATAACTAAATAACTAAATAACTAAATAACTAAATAACTAAATAACTAAATAACTAAATAACTAAATAACTAAATAACTAAATAACTAAATAACTAAATAACTAAATAACTAAATAACTAAATAACTAAATAACTAAATAACTAAATAACTAAATAACTAAATAACTAAATAACTAAATAACTAAATAACTAAATAACTAAATAACTAAATAACTAAATAACTAAATAACTAAATAACTAAATAACTAAATAACTAAATAACTAAATAACTAAATAACTAAATAACTAAATAACTAAATAACTAAATAACTAAATAACTAAATAACTAAATAACTAAATAACTAAATAACTAAATAACTAAATAACTAAATAACTAAATAACTAAATAACTAAATAACTAAATAACTAAATAACTAAATAACTAAATAACTAAATAACTAAATAACTAAATAACTAAATAACTAAATAACTAAATAACTAAATAACTAAATAACTAAATAACTAAATAACTAAATAACTAAATAACTAAATAACTAAATAACTAAATAACTAAATAACTAAATAACTAAATAACTAAATGACTAAATAACTAAATAACTAAATAACTAAATAACTAAATAACTAAATAACTAAATAACTAAATAACTAAATAACTAAATAACAAAATAACTAAATAACTAAATAACTAAATAACTAAATAACTAAATAACTAAATAACTAAATAACTAAATAACTAAATAACTAAATAACTAAATAACTAAATAACTAAATAACTAAATAACTAAATAACTAAATAACTAAATAACTAAATAACTAAATAACTAAATAACTAAATAACTAAATAACTAAATAACTAAATAACTAAATAACTAAATAACTAAATAACTAAATAACTAAATAACTAAATAACTAAATAACTAAATAACAAAATAACTAAATGACTAAATAACTAAATAACTAAATAACTAAATAACTAAATAACTAAATAACTAAATAACTAAATAACTAAATAACTAAATAACTAAATAACTAAATAACTAAATAACTAAATAACTAAATAACTAAATAACTAAATAACTAAATAACTAAATAACTAAATAACTAAATAACTAAATAACTAAATAACTAAAAAACTAAATAACTAAATAACTAAATAACTAAATAACTAAATAACTAAATAACTAAATAACTAAATAACTAAATAACTAAATAACTAAATAACTAAATAACTAAATAACTAAATAACTAAATAACTAAATAACTAAATAACTAAATAACTAAATAACTAAATAACTAAATAACTAAATAACTAAATAACTAAATAACTAAATAACTAAATAACTAAATAACTAAATAACTAAATAACTAAATAACTAAATAACTAAATAACTAAATAACTAAATAACTAAATAACTAAATAACTAAATAACTAAATAACTAAATAACTAAATAACTAAATAAGTAAATAACTAAATAACTAAATAACTAAATAACTAAATAACTAAATAACTAAATAACTAAATAACTAAATAACCAAATAACTAAATAACTAAATAACTAAATAACTAAATAACTAAATAACTAAATAACTAAATAACTAAATAACTAAATAACTAAATAACTAAATAACTAAATAACTAAATAACTAAATAACTAAATAACTAAATAACTAAATAACTAAATAACTAAATAACTAAATAACTAAATAACTAAATAACTAAATAACTAAATAACTAAATGACTAAATAACTAAATAACTAAATAACTAAATAACTAAATAACTAAATAACTAAATAACTAAATAACTAAATAACTAAATAACTAAATAACTAAATAACTAAATAACTAAATAACTAAATAACTAAATAACTAAATAACTAAATAACTAAATAACTAAATAACTAATAATAACTAAATAACTAAATAACTAAATAACTAAATAACTAAATAACTAAATAACTAAATAACTAAATAACTAAATAACTAAATAACTAAATAACTAAATAACTAAATAACTAAATAACTAAATAACTAAATAACTAAATAACTAAATAACTAAATAACTAAATAACTAAATAACTAAATAACTAAATAACTAAATAACTAAATAACTAAATAACTAAATAACTAAATAACTAAATAACTAAATAACTAAATAACTAAATAACTAAATAACTAAATAACTAAATAACTAAATAACTAAATAACTAAATAACTAAATAACTAAGGAACTAAATAACTAAATAACTAAATAACTAAATAACTAAATAACTAAATAACTAAATAACTAAATAACTAAATAACTAAATAACTAAATAACTAAATAACTAAATAACTAAATAACTAAATAACTAAATAACTAAATAACTAAATAACTAAATAACTAAATAACTAAATAACTAAATAACTAAATAACTAAATAACTAAATAACTAAATAACTAAATAACTAAATAACTAAATAACTAAATAACTAAATAACTAAATAACTAAATAACTAAATAACTAAATAACTAAATAACTAAATAACTAAATAACTAAATAACTAAATAACTAAATAACTAAATAACTAAATAACTAAATAACTAAATAACTAAATAACTAAATAACTAAATAACTAAATAACTAAATAACTAAATAACTAAATAACTAAATAACTAAATAACTAAATAACTAAATAACTAAATAACTAAATAACTAAATAACTAAATAACTAAATAACTAAATAACTAAATAACTAAATAACTAAATAACTAAATAACTAAATAACTAAATAACTAAATAACTAAATAACTAAATAACTAAATAACTAAATAACTAAATAACTAAATAACTAAATAACTAAATAACTAAATAACTAAATAACTAAATAACTAAATAACTAAATAACTAAATAACTAAATAACTAAATTACTAAATAACTAAATAACTAAATAACTAAATAACTAAATAACTAAATAACTAAATAACTAAATAACTAAATAACTAAATAACTAGAAAACTAAATAACTAAATAACTAAATAACTAAATAACTAAATAACTAAATAACTAAATAACTAAATAACTAAATAACTAAATAACTAAATAACTAAATAACTAAATAACTAAATAACTAAATAACTAAATAACTAAATAACAAAATAAGAAAATAACCAGATAACTAAATAACTAAATAACTAAATAACTAAATAACTAAATAACTAAATAACTAAATAACTAAATAACTAAATAACTAAATAACTAAATAACTAAATAACTAAATAACTAAATAACTAAATAACTAAATAACTAAATAACTAAATAACTAAATAACTAAATAACTAAATAACTAAATAACTAAATAACTAAATAACTAAATAACTAAATAACTAAATAACTAAATAACTAAATAACTAAATAACTAAATAACTAAATAACTAAATAACTAAATAACTAAATAACTAAATAACTAAATAACTAAATAACTAAATAACTAAATAACTAAATAACTAAATAACTAAATAACTAAATAACTAAATAACTAAATAACTAAATAACTAAATAACTAAATAACTAAATAACTAAATAACTAAATAACTAAATAACTAAATAACTAAATAACTAAATAACTAAATAACTAAATAACTAAATAACTAAATAACTAAATAACTAAATAACTAAATAACTAAATAACTAAATAACTAAATAACTAAATAACTAAATAACTAAATAACTAAATAACTAAATAACTAAATAACTAAATAACTAAATAACTAAATAACTAAATAACTAAATAACTAAATAACTAAATAACTAAATAACTAAATAACTAAATAACTAAATAACTAAATAACTAAATAACTAAATAACTAAATAACTAAATAACTAAATAACTAAATAACTAAATAACTAAATAACTAAATAACTAAATAACTAAATAACTAAATAACTAAATAACTAAATAACTAAATAACTAAATAACTAAATAACTAAATAACTAAATAACTAAATAACTAAATAACTAAATAACTAAATAACTAAATAACTAAATAACTAAATAACTAAATAACTAAATAACTAAATAACTAAATAACTAAATAACTAAATAACTAAATAACTAAATAACTAAATAACTAAATAACTAAATAACTAAATAACTAAATAACTAAATAACTAAATAACTAAATAACTAAATAACTAAATAACTAAATAACTAAATAACTAAATAACTAAATAACTAAATAACTAAATAACTAAATAACTAAATAACTAAATAACTAAATAACTAAATAACTAAATAACTAAATAACTAAATAACTAAATAACTAAATAACTAAATAACTAAATAACTAAATAACTAAATAACTAAATAACTAAATAACTAAATAACTAAATAACTAAATAACTAAATAACTAAATAACTAAATAACTAAATAACTAAATAACTAAATAACTAAATAACTAAATAACTAAATAACTAAATAACTAAATAACTAAATAACTAAATAACTAAATAACTAAATAACTAAATAACTAAATAACTAAATAACTAAATAACTAAATAACTAAATAACTAAATAACTAAATAACTAAATAACTAAATAACTAAATAACTAAATAACTAAATAACTAAATAACTAAATAACTAAATAACTAAATAACTAAATAACTAAATAACTAAATAACTGAATAACTAAATAACTAAATAACTAAATAACTAAATAACTAAATAACTAAATAACTAAATAACTAAATAACTAAATAACTAAATAACTAAATAACTAAATAACTAAATAACTAAATAACTAAATAACTAAATAACTAAATAACTAAATAACTAAATAACTAAATAACTAAATAACTAAATAACTAAATAACTAAATAACTAAATAACTAAATAACTAAATAACTAAATAACTAAATAACTAAATAACTAAATAACTAAATAACTAAATAACTAAATAACTAAATAACTAAATAACTAAATAACTAAATAACTAAATAACTAAATAACTAAATAACTAAATAACTAAATAACTAAATAACTAAATAACTAAATAACTAAATAACTAAATAACTAAATAACTAAATAACTAAATAACTAAATAACTAAATAACTAAATAACTAAATAACTAAATAACTAAATAACTAAATAACTAAATAACTAAATAACCGAATAACTAAATAACTAAATAACTAAATAACTAAATAACTAAATAACTAAATAACTAAATAACTAAATAACTAAATAACTAAATAACTAAATAACTAAATAACTAAATAACTAAATACCTAAATAACTAAATAACTAAATAACTAAATAACTAAATAACTAAATAACTAAATAACTAAATAACTAAATAACTAAATAACTAAATAACTAAATAACTAAATAACTAAATAACTAAATAACTAAATAACTAAATAACTAAATAACTAAATAACTAAATAACTAAATAACTAAATAACTAAATAACTAAATAACTAAATAACTAAATAACTAAATAACTAAATAACTAAATAACAAAATAACTAAATAACTAAATAACTAAATAACTAAATAACTAAATAACTAAATAACTAAATAACTAAATAACTAAATAACTAAATAACTAAATAACTAAATAACTAAATAACTAAATAACTAAATAACTAAATAACTAAATAACTAAATAACTAAATAACTAAATAACTAAATAACTAAATAACTAAATAACTAAATAACTAAATAACTAAATAACTAAATAACTAAATAACTAAATAACTAAATAACTAAATAACTAAATAACTAAATAACTAAATAACTAAATAACTAAATAACTAAATAACTAAATAACTAAATAACTAAATAACTAAATAACTAAATAACTAAATAACTAAATAACTAAATAACTAAATAACTAAATAACTAAATAACTAAATAACTAAATAACTAAATAACTAAATAACTAAATAACTAAATAACTAAATAACTAAATAACTAAATAACTAAATAACTAAATAACTAAATAACTAAATAACTAAATAACTAAATAACTAAATAACTAAATAACTAAATAACTAAATAACTAAATAACTAACTAAATAACTAAATAACTAAATAACTAAATAACTAAATAACTAAATAACTAAATAACTAAATAACTAAATAACTAAATAACTAAATAACTAAATAACTAAATAACTAAATAACTAAATAACTAAATAACTAAATAACTAAATAACTAAATAACTAAATAACTAAATAACTAAATAACTAAATAACTAAATAACTAAATAACTAAATAACTAAATAACTAAATAACTAAATAACTAAATAACTAAATAACTAAATAACTAAATAACTAAATAACTAAATAACTAAATAACTAAATAACTAAATAACTAAATAACTAAATAACTAAATAACTAAATAACTAAATAACTAAATAACTAAATAACTAAATAACTAAATAACTAAATAACTAAATAACTAAATAACTAAATAACTAAATAACTAAATAACTAAATAACTAAATAACTAAATAACTAAATAACTAAATAACTAAATAACTAAATAACTAAATAACTAAATAACTAAATAACTAAATAACTAAATAACTAAATAACTAAATAACTAAATAACTAAATAACTAAATAACTAAATAACTAAATAACTAAATAACTAAATAACTAAATAACTAAATAACTAAATAACTAAATAACTAAATAACTAAATAACTAAATAACTAAATAACTAAATAACTAAATAACTAAATAACTAAATAACTAAATAACTAAATAACTAAATAACTAAATAACTAAATAACTAAATAACTAAATAACTAAATAACTAAATAACTAAATAACTAAATAACTAAATAACTAAATAACTAAATAACTAAATAACTAAATAACTAAATAACTAAATAACTAATTAACTAAATAACTAAATAACTAAATAACTAAATAACTAAATAACTAAATAACTAAATAACTAAATAACTAAATAACTAAATAACTAAATAACTAAATAACTAAATAACTAAATAACTAAATAACTAAATAACTAAATAACTAAATAACTAAATAACTAAATAACTAAATAACTAAATAACTAAATAACTAAATAACTAAATAACTAAATAACTAAATAACTAAATAACTAAATAACTAAATAACTAAATAACTAAATAACTAAATAACTAAATAACTAAATAACTAAATAACTAAATAACTAAATAACTAAATAACTAAATAACTAAATAACTAAATAACTAAATAACTAAATAACTAAATAACTAAATAACTAAATAACTAAATAACTAAATAACTAAATAACTAAATAACTAAATAACTAAATAACTAAATAACTAAATAACTAAATAACTAAATAACTAAATAACTAAATAACTAAATAACTAAATAACTAAATAACTAAATAACTAAATAACTAAATAACTAAATAACTAAATAACTAAATAACTAAATAACTAAATAACTAAATAACTAAATAACTAAATAACTAAATAACTAAATAACTAAATAACTAAATAACTAAATAACTAAATAACTAAATAACTAAATAACTAAATAACTAAATAACTAAATAACTAAATAACTAAATAACTAAATAACTAAATAACTAAATAACTAAATAACTAAATAACTAAATAACTAAATAACTAAATAACTAAATAACTAAATAACTAAATAACTAAATAACTAAATAACTAAATAACTAAATAACTAAATAACTAAATAACTAAATAACTAAATAACTAAATAACTAAATAACTAAATAACTAAATAACTAAATAACTAAATAACTAAATAACTAAATAACTAAATAACTAAATAACTAAATAACTAAATAACTAAATAACTAAATAACTAAATAACTAAATAACTAAATAACTAAATAACTAAATAACTAAATAACTAAATAACTAAATAACTAAATAACTAAATAACTAAATAACTAAATAACTAAATAACTAAATAACTAAATAACTAAATAACTAAATAACTAAATAACTAAATAACTAAATAACTAAATAACTAAATAACTAAATAACTAAATAACTAAATAACTAAATAACTAAATAACTAAATAACTAAATAACTAAATAACTAAATAACTAAATAACTAAATAACTAAATAACTAAATAACTAAATAACTAAATAACTAAATAACTAAATAACTAAATAACTAAATAACTAAATAACTAAATAACTAAATAACTAAATAACTAAATAACTAAATAACTAAATAACTAAATAACTAAATAACTAAATAACTAAATAACTAAATAACTAAATAACTAAATAACTAAATAACTAAATAACTAAATAACTAAATAACTAAATAACTAAATAACTAAATAACTAAATAACTAAATAACTAAATAACTAAATAACTAAATAACTAAATAACTAAATAACTAAATAACTAAATAACTAAATAACTAAATAACTAAATAACTAAATAACTAAATAACTAAATAACTAAATAACTAAATAACTAAATAACTAAATAACTAAATAACTAAATAACTAAATAACTAAATAACTAAATAACTAAATAACTAAATAACTAAATAACTAAATAACTAAATAACTAAATAACTAAATAACTAAATAACTAAATAACTAAATAACTAAATAACTAAATAACTAAATAACTAAATAACTAAATAACTAAATAACTAAATAACTAAATAACTAAATAACTAAATAACTAAATAACTAAATAACTAAATAACTAAATAACTAAATAACTAAATAACTAAATAACTAAATAACTAAATAACTAAATAACTAAATAACTAAATAACTAAATAACTAAATAACTAAATAACTAAATAACTAAATAACTAAATAACTAAATAACTAAATAACTAAATAACTAAATAACTAAATAACTAAATAACTAAATAACTAAATAACTAAATAACTAAATAACTAAATAACTAAATAACTAAATAACTAAATAACTAAATAACTAAATAACTAAATAACTAAATAACTAAATAACTAAATAACTAAATAACTAAATAACTAAATAACTAAATAACTAAATAACTAAATAACTAAATAACTAAATAACTAAATAACTAAATAACTAAATAACTAAATAACTAAATAACTAAATAACTAAATAACTAAATAACTAAATAACTAAATAACTAAATAACTAAATAACTAAATAACTAAATAACTAAATAACTAAATAACTAAATAACTAAATAACTAAATAACTAAATAACTAAATAACTAAATAACTAAATAACTAAATAACTAAATAACTAAATAACTAAATAACTAAATAACTAAATAACTAAATAACTAAATAACTAAATAACTAAATAACTAAATAACTAAATAACTAAATAACTAAATAACTAAATAACTAAATAACTAAATAACTAAATAACTAAATAACTAAATAACTAAATAACTAAATAACTAAATAACTAAATAACTAAATAACTAAATAACTAAATAACTAAATAACTAAATAACTAAATAACTAAATAACTAAATAACTAAATAACTAAATAACTAAATAACTAAATAACTAAATAACTAAATAACTAAATAACTAAATAACTAAATAACTAAATAACTAAATAACTAAATAACTAAATAACTAAATAACTAAATAACTAAATAACTAAATAACTAAATAACTAAATAACTAAATAACTAAATAACTAAATAACTAAATAACTAAATAACTAAATAACTAAATAACTAAATAACTAAATAACTAAATAACTAAATAACTAAATAACTAAATAACTAAATAACTAAATAACTAAATAACTAAATAACTAAATAACTAAATAACTAAATAACTAAATAACTAAATAACTAAATAACTAAATAACTAAATAACTAAATAACTAAATAACTAAATAACTAAATAACTAAATAACTAAATAACTAAATAACTAAATAACTAAATAACTAAATAACTAAATAACTAAATAACTAAATAACTAAATAACTAAATAACTAAATAACTAAATAACTAAATAACTAAATAACTAAATAACTAAATAACTAAATAACTAAATAACTAAATAACTAAATAACTAAATAACTAAATAACTAAATAACTAAATAACTAAATAACTAAATAACTAAATAACTAAATAACTAAATAACTAAATAACTAAATAACTAAATAACTAAATAACTAAATAACTAAATAACTAAATAACTAAATAACTAAATAACTAAATAACTAAATAACTAAATAACTAAATAACTAAATAACTAAATAACTAAATAACTAAATAACTAAATAACTAAATAACTAAATAACTAAATAACTAAATAACTAAATAACTAAATAACTAAATAACTAAATAACTAAATAACTAAATAACTAAATAACTAAATAACTAAATAACTAAATAACTAAATAACTAAATAACTAAATAACTAAATAACTAAATAACTAAATAACTAAATAACTAAATAACTAAATAACTAAATAACTAAATAACTAAATAACTAAATAACTAAATAACTAAATAACTAAATAACTAAATAACTAAATAACTAAATAACTAAATAACTAAATAACTAAATAACTAAATAACTAAATAACTAAATAACTAAATAACTAAATAACTAAATAACTAAATAACTAAATAACTAAATAACTAAATAACTAAATAACTAAATAACTAAATAACTAAATAACTAAATAACTAAATAACTAAATAACTAAATAACTAAATAACTAAATAACTAAATAACTAAATAACTANATAACTAAATAACTAAATAACTAAATAACTAAATAACTAAATAACTAAATAACTAAATAACTAAATAACTAAATAACTAAATAACTAAATAACTAAATAACTAAATAACTAAATAACTAAATAACTAAATAACTAAATAACTAAATAACTAAATAACTAAATAACTAAATAACTAAATAACTAAATAACTAAATAACTAAATAACTAAATAACTAAATAACTAAATAGCTAAATAACTAAGTAACTAAATAGCTAAATAACTACATAACTAAATAACTAAATAACTAAATAACTAAATAACTAAATAACTAAATAACTAAATAACTAAATAACTAAATAACTAAATAACTAAATAACTAAATAACTAAATAACTAAATAACTAAATAACTAAATAACTAAATAACTAAATAACTAAATAACTAAATAACTAAATAACTAAATAACTAAATAACTAAATAACTAAATAACTAAATAACTAAATAACTAAATAACTAAATAACTAAATAACTAAATAACTAAATAACTAAATAACTAAATAACTAAATAACTAAATAACTAAATAACTAAATAACTAAATAACTAAATAACTAAATAACTAAATAACTAAATAACTAAATAACTAAATAACTAAATAACTAAATAACTAAATAACTAAATAACTAAATAACTAAATAACTAAATAACTAAATAACTAAATAACTAAATAACTAAATAACTAAATAACTAAATAACTAAATAACTAAATAACTAAATAACTAAATAACTAAATAACTAAATAACTAAATAACTAAATAACTAAATAACTAAATAACTAAATAACTAAATAACTAAATAACTAAATAACTAAATAACTAAATAACTAAATAACTAAATAACTAAATAACTAAATAACTAAATAACTAAATAACTAAATAACTAAATAACTAAATAACTAAATAACTAAATAACTAAATAACTAAATAACTAAATAACTAAATAACTAAATAACTAAATAACTAAATAACTAAATAACTAAATAACTAAATAACTAAATAACTAAATAACTAAATAACTAAATAACTAAATAACTAAATAACTAAATAACTAAATAACTAAATAACTAAATAACTAAATAACTAAATAACTAAATAACTAAATAACTAAATAACTAAATAACTAAATAACTAAATAACTAAATAACTAAATAACTAAATAACTAAATAACTAAATAACTAAATAACTAAATAACTAAATAACTAAATAACTAAATAACTAAATAACTAAATAACTAAATAACTAAATAACTAAATAACTAAATAACTAAATAACTAAATAACTAAATAACTAAATAACTAAATAACTAAATAACTAAATAACTAAATAACTAAATAACTAAATAACTAAATAACTAAATAACTAAATAACTAAATAACTAAATAACTAAATAACTAAATAACTAAATAACTAAATAACTAAATAACTAAATAACTAAATAACTAAATAACTAAATAACTAAATAACTAAATAACTAAATAACTAAATAACTAAATAACTAAATAACTAAATAACTAAATAACTAAATAACTAAATAACTAAATAACTAAATAACTAAATAACTAAATAACTAAATAACTAAATAACTAAATAACTAAATAACTAAATAACTAAATAACTAAATAACTAAATAACTAAATAACTAAATAACTAAATAACTAAATAACTAAATAACTAAATAACTAAATAACTAAATAACTAAATAACTAAATAACTAAATAACTAAATAACTAAATAACTAAATAACTAAATAACTAAATAACTAAATAACTAAATAACTAAATAACTAAATAACTAAATAACTAAATAACTAAATAACTAAATAACTAAATAACTAAATAACTAAATAACTAAATAACTAAATAACTAAATAACTAAATAACTAAATAACTAAATAACTAAATAACTAAATAACTAAATAACTAAATAACTAAATAACTAAATAACTAAATAACTAAATAACTAAATAACTAAATAACTAAATAACTAAATAACTAAATAACTAAATAACTAAATAACTAAATAACTAAATAACTAAATAACTAAATAACTAAATAACTAAATAACTAAATAACTAAATAACTAAATAACTAAATAACTAAATAACTAAATAACTAAATAACTAAATAACTAAATAACTAAATAACTAAATAACTAAATAACTAAATAACTAAATAACTAAATAACTAAATAACTAAATAACTAAATAACTAAATAACTAAATAACTAAATAACTAAATAACTAAATAACTAAATAACTAAATAACTAAATAACTAAATAACTAAATAACTAAATAACTAAATAACTAAATAACTAAATAACTAAATAACTAAATAACTAAATAACTAAATAACTAAATAACTAAATAACTAAATAACTAAATAACTAAATAACTAAATAACTAAATAACTAAATAACTAAATAACTAAATAACTAAATAACTAAATAACTAAATAACTAAATAACTAAATAACTAAATAACTAAATAACTAAATAACTAAATAACTAAATAACTAGGTAACTAAATAACTAAATAACTAAATAACTAAATAACTAAATAACTAAATAACTAAATAACTAAATAACTAAATAACTAAATAACTAAATAACTAAATAACTAAATAACTAAATAACTAAATAACTAAATAACTAAATAACTAAATAACTAAATAACTAAATAACTAAATAACTAAATAACTAAATAACTAAATAACTAAATAACTAAATAACTAAATAACTAAATAACTAAATAACTAAATAACTAAATAACTAAATAACTAAATAACTAAATAACTAAATAACTAAATAACTAAATAACTAAATAACTAAATAACTAAATAACTAAATAACTAAATAACTAAATAACTAAATAACTAAATAACTAAATAACTAAATAACTAAATAACTAAATAACTAAATAACTAAATAACTAAATAACTAAATAACTAAATAACTAAATAACTAAATAACTAAATAACTAAATAACTAAATAACTAAATAACTAAATAACTAAATAACTAAATAACTAAATAACTAAATAACTAAATAACTAAATAACTAAATAACTAAATAACTAAATAACTAAATAACTAAATAACTAAATAACTAAATAACTAAATAACTAAATAACTAAATAACTAAATAACTAAATAACTAAATAACTAAATAACTAAATAACTAAATAACTAAATAACTAAATAACTAAATAACTAAATAACTAAATAACTAAATAACTAAATAACTAAATAACTAAATAACTAAATAACTAAATAACTAAATAACTAAATAACTAAATAACTAAATAACTAAATAACTAAATAACTAAATAACTAAATAACTAAATAACTAAATAACTAAATAACTAAATAACTAAATAACTAAATAACTAAATAACTAAATAACTAAATAACTAAATAACTAAATAACTAAATAACTAAATAACTAAATAACTAAATAACTAAATAACTAAATAACTAAATAACTAAATAACTAAATAACTAAATAACTAAATAACTAAATAACTAAATAACTAAATAACTAAATAACTAAATAACTAAATAACTAAATAACTAAATAACTAAATAACTAAATAACTAAATAACTAAATAACTAAATAACTAAATAACTAAATAACTAAATAACTAAATAACTAAATAACTAAATAACTAAATAACTAAATAACTAAATAACTAAATAACTAAATAACTAAATAACTAAATAACTAAATAACTAAATAACTAAATAACTAAATAACTAAATAACTAAATAACTAAATAACTAAATAACTAAATAACTAAATAACTAAATAACTAAATAACTAAATAACTAAATAACTAAATAACTAAATAACTAAATAACTAAATAACTAAATAACTAAATAACTAAATAACTAAATAACTAAATAACTAAATAACTAAATAACTAAATAACTAAATAACTAAATAACTAAATAACTAAATAACTAAATAACTAAATAACTAAATAACTAAATAACTAAATAACTAAATAACTAAATAACTAAATAACTAAATAACTAAATAACTAAATAACTAAATAACTAAATAACTAAATAACTAAATAACTAAATAACTAAATAACTAAATAACTAAATAACTAAATAACTAAATAACTAAATAACTAAATAACTAAATAACTAAATAACTAAATAACTAAATAACTAAATAACTAAATAACTAAATAACTAAATAACTAAATAACTAAATAACTAAATAACTAAATAACTAAATAACTAAATAACTAAATAACTAAATAACTAAATAACTAAATAACTAAATAACTAAATAACTAAATAACTAAATAACTAAATAACTAAATAACTAAATAACTAAATAACTAAATAACTAAATAACTAAATAACTAAATAACTAAATAACTAAATAACTAAATAACTAAATAACTAAATAACTAAATAACTAAATAACTAAATAACTAAATAACTAAATAACTAAATAACTAAATAACTAAATAACTAAATAACTAAATAACTAAATAACTAAATAACTAAATAACTAAATAACTAAATAACTAAATAACTAAATAACTAAATAACTAAATAACTAAATAACTAAAGAACTAAATAACTAAATAACTAAATAACTAAATAACTAAATAACTAAATAACTAAATAACTAAATAACTAAATAACTAAATAACTAAATAACTAAATAACTAAATAACTAAATAACTAAATAACTAAATAACTAAATAACTAAATAACTAAATAACTAAATAACTAAATAACTAAATAACTAAATAACTAAATAACTAAATAACTAAATAACTAAATAACTAAATAACTAAATAACTAAATAACTAGATAACTAAATAACTAAATAACTAAATAACTAAATAACTAAATAACTAAATAACTAAATAACTAAATAACTAAATAACTAAATAACTAAATAACTAAATAACTAAATAACTAAATAACTAAATAACTAAATAACTAAATAACTAAATAACTAAATAACTAAATAACTAAATAACTAAATAACTAAATAACTAAATAACTAAATAACTAAATAACTAAATAACTAAATAACTAAATAACTAAATAACTAAATAACACTATAACTAAATAACTAAATAACTAAATAACTAAATAACTAAATAACTAAATAACTAAATAACTAAATAACTAAATAACTAAATAACTAAATAACTAAATAACTAAATAACTAAATAACTAAATAACTAAATAACTAAATAACTAAATAACTAAATAACTAAATAACTAAATAACTAAATAACTAAATAACTAAATAACTAAATAACTAAATAACTAAATAACTAAATAACTAAATAACTAAATAACTAAATAACTAAATAACTAAATAACTAAATAACTAAATAACTAAATAACTAAATAACTAAATAACTAAATAACTAAATAACTAAATAACTAAATAACTAAATAACTAAATAACTAAATAACTAAATAACTAACTAAATAACTAAATAACTAAATAACTAAATAACTAAATAACTAAATAACTAAATAACTAAATAACTAAATAACTAAATAACTAAATAACTAAATAACTAAATAACTAAATAACTAAATAACTAAATAACTAAATAACTAAATAACTAAATAACTAAATAACTAAATAACTAAATAACTAAATAACTAAATAACTAAATAACTAAATAACTAAATAACTAAATAACTAAATAACCAAATAACTAAATAACTAAATAACTAAATAACTAAATAACTAAATAACTAAATAACTAAATAACTAAATAACTAAATAACTAAATAACTAAATAACTAAATAACTAAATAACTAAATAACTAAATAACTAAATAACTAAATAACTAAATAACTAAATAACTAAATAACTAAATAACTAAATAACTAAATAACTAAATAACTAAATAACTAAATAACTAAATAACTAAATAACTAAATAACTAAATAACTAAATAACTAAATAACTAAATAACTAAATAACTAAATAACTAAATAACTAAATAACTAAATAACTAAATAACTAAATAACTAAATAACTAAATAACTAAATAACTAAATAACTAAATAACTAAATAACTAAATAACTAAATAATTAATTAACTAAGTAACAAAGAATCTAAATAACTCAATAACTAAATAACTAAATAACAAAATAACTAAATAACTAAATAACTAAATAACTAAATAACTAAATAACTAAATAACTAAATAACTAAATAACTAAATAACTAAATAACTAAATAACTAAATAACTAAATAACTAAATAACTAAATAACTAAATAACCCAATAACTAAATAACTAAATAACTAAATAACTAAATAACTAAATAACTAAATAACTAAATAACTAAATAACTAAATAACTAAATAACTAAATAACTAAATAACTAAATAACTAAATAACTAAATAACTAAATAACTAAATAACTAAATAACTAAATAACTAAATAACTAAATAACTAAATAACTAAATAACTAAATAACTAAATAACTAAATAACTAAATAACTAAATAACTAAATAACTAAATAACTAAATAACTCAATAACTAAATAACTAAATAACTAAATAACTAAATAACTAAATAACTAAATAACTAAATAACTAAATAACTAAATAACTAAATAACTAAATAACTAAATAACTAAATAACTAAATAACTAAATAACTAAATAACTAAATAACTAAATAACTAAATAACTAAATAACTAAATAAATAAATAACTAAATAACTAAATAACTGAATAACTAAATAACTAAATAACTAAATAACTAAATAACTAAATAACTAAATAACTAAATAACTAAATAACTAAATAACTAAATAACTAAATAACTAAATAACTAAATAACTAAATAACTAAATAACTAAATAACTAAATAACTAAATAACTAAATAACTAAATAACTAAATAACTAAATAACTAAATAACTAAATAACTAAATAACTAAATAACTAAATAACTAAATAACTAAATAACTAAATAACTAAATAACTAAATAACTGAATAACAAAATAACTAAACAGCTAAACAACTAAATAACTAAATAAGTAGGTAACTAAATAACTGAATATCTAAATAACTAAATAAATAAATAACTATATAACTAAATAACTAAATAACTAAATAACTAAATAACTAAATAACTAAATAACTAAATAACTAAATAACTAAATAACTAAATAACTAAATAACTAAATAACTAAATAACTAAATAACTAAATAACTAAATAACTAAATAACTAAATAACTAAATAACTAAATAACTAAATAACTAAATAACTAAATAACTAAATAATAACTAAATAACTAAATAACTAAATAACTAAATAACTAAATAACTAAATAACTAAATAACTAAATAACTAAATAACTAAATAACTAAATAACTAAATAACTAAATAACTAAATAACTAAATAACTAAATAACTAAATAACTAAATAACTAAATAACTAAATAACTAAATAACTAAATAACTAAATAACTAAATAACTAAATAACTAAATAACTAAATAACTAAATAACTAAATAACTAAATAACTAAATAACTAAATAACTAAATAACTAAATAACTAAATAACTAAATAACTAAATAACTAAATAACTAAATAACTAAATAACTAAATAACTAAATAACTAAATAACTAAATAACTAAATAACTAAATAACTAAATAACTAAATAACTAAATAACTAAATAACTAAATAACTAAATAACTAAATAACTAAATAACTAAATAACTAAATAACTAAATAACTAAATAACTAAATAACTAAATAACTAAATAACTAAATAACTAAATAACTAAATAACTAAATAACTAAATAACTAAATAACTAAATAACTAAATAACTAAATAACTAAATAACTAAATAACTAAATAACTAAATAACTAAATAACTAAATAACTAAATAACTAAATAACTAAATAACTAAATAACTAAATAACTAAATAACTAAATAACTAAATAACTAAATAACTAAATAACTAAATAACTAAATAACTAAATAACTAAATAACTAAATAACTAAATAACTAAATAACTAAATAACTAAATAACTAAATAACTAAATAACTAAATAACTAAATAACTAAATAACTAAATAACTAAATAACTAAATAACTAAATAACTAAATAACTAAATAACTAAATAACTAAATAACTAAATAACTAAATAACTAAATAACTAAATAACTAAATAACTAAATAACTAAATAACTAAATAACTAAATAACTATTTAACTAAGAAACTAAATAACTAAATAATTCATAACTAAATAACTAAATAACTAAATAACTAAATAACTAAATAACTAAATAACTAAATAACTAAATAACTAAATAACTAAATAACTAAATAACTAAATAACTAAATAACTAAATAACTCAATAAATAAATAGCTAAATAACTAAATAACTAAATAACTAAGTACTAAATAACTAAATAACTAAATAACTAAATAACTATAAAACTAATAACTAAATAACTAAATAACTAAATAACTAAATAACTAAATAACTAAATAACTAAATAACTAAATAACTAAATAACTAAATAACTAAATAACTAAATAACTAAATAACTAAAAAATAAAAAAATAAAAAAATAAAAAAATAAAAAAATAAAAAAATAAAAAAATAAATAAATAAAAAAATAAAAAAAAAAAAAAAAAAAAAAAAAAAAAAAAAAAAAAAAAAAAAAAAAAAAAAAAAAAAAAAAAAAAAAAAAAAAAAAAAAAAAAAAACAAAAAAACAAAAAAAAAAAAAAACAAAAAAACAAAAAAACAAATAACTAAATAACTAAATAACTAAATAACTAAATAACTAAATAACTAAATAACTAAATAACTAAATAACTAAATAACTAAATAACTAAATAACTAAATAACTAATAACTAAATAACTAAATAACTAAATAACTAAATAACTAAATAACTAAATAACTAAATAACTAAATAACTAAATAACTAAATAACTAAATAACTAAATAACTAAATAACTAAATAACTAAATAACTAAATAACTAAATAACTAAATAACTAAATAACTAAATAACTAAATAACTAAATAACTAAATAACTAAATAACTAAATAACTAAATAACTAAATAACTAAATAACTAAATAACTAAATAACTAAATAACTAAATAACTAATAACTAAATAACTAAATAACTAATAACTAATAACTAAATAACTAAATAACTAAATAACTAAATAACTAAATAACTAAATAACTAAATAACTAAATAACTAAATAACTAAATAACTAAATAACTAAATAACTAAATAACTAAATAACTAAATAACTAAATAACTAAATAACTAAATAACTAAATAACTAAATAACTAAATAACTAAATAACTAAATAACTAAATAACTAAATAACTAAATAACTAAATAACTAAATAACTAAATAACTAAATAACTAAATAACTAAATAACTAAATAACTAAATAACTAAATAACTAAATAACTAAATAACTAAATAACTAAATAACTAAATAACTAAATAAATAAATAAATAAATAACTATGTAACCAAATAAATAATAAACTAAATAACTATATAACTAAATAACTAAATAACTAAATAACTAAATAACTAAATAACTAAATAACTAAATAACTAAATAACTAAATAACTAAATAACTAAATAACTAAATAACTAAATAACTAAATAACTAAATAACTATAACTAAATAACTAAATAACTAAATAACTAAATAACTAAATAACTAAATAACTAAATATCTAAATAACTAAATAACTAAATAACTAAATAACTAAATAAATAAATAACTAAATAACTAAATAACTAAATAACTAAATAACTAAATAACTAAATAACTAAATAACTAAATAGCTAAATAACTAAATAACTAAATAACTAAATAACTAAATAACTAAATAACTAAATAACTAAATAACTAAATAACTAAATAACTAAATAACTAAATAACTAAATAACTAAATAACTAAATAACTAAATAACTAAATAACTAAATAACTAAATAACTAAATAACTAAATAACTAAATAACTAAATAACTAAATAACTAAATAACTAAATAACTAAATAACTAAATAACTAAATAACTAAATAACTAAATAACTAAATAACTAAATAACTAAATAACTAAATAACTAAATAACTAAATAACTAAATAACTAAATAACTAAATAACTAAATAACTAAATAACTAAATAACTAAATAACTAAATAACTAAATAACTAAATAACTAAATAACTAAATAACTAAATAACTAAATAACTAAATAACTAAATAACTAAATAACTAAATAACTAAATAACTAAATAACTAAATAACTAAATAAATAACTAAATAACTAAATAACTAAATAACTAAATAACTAAATAACTAAATAACTAAATAACTAAAAACTAAATAACTAAATAACTAAATAACTAAATAACTAAATAACTAAATAACTAAATAACTAAATAACTAAATAACTAAATAACTAAATAACTAATAACTAAATAACTAAATACTAAATAACTAAATAACTAAATAACTAAATAACTAAATAACTAAATAAATAAATAACTAAATAACTAAATAACTAAATAACTAAATAACTAAATAACTAAATAACTAAATAACTAAATAACTAAATAACTAAATAACTAAATAACTAAATAACTAAATAACTAAATAACTAAATAACTAAATAACTAATAACTAAATAACTAAATAACTAAATAACTAAATAACTAAATAACTAAATAACTAAATAACTAAATAACTAAATAACTAAATAACTAAATAACTAAATAACTAAATAACTAAATAACTAAATAACTAAATATATAACTAAATAACTAAATAACTAAATAACTAAATAACTAAATAACTAAATAACTAAATAACTAAATAACTAAATAACTAAATAACTAAATAACTAAATAACTAAATAACTAAATAACTAAATAACTAAATAACTAAATAACTAAATAACTAAATAACTAAATAACTAAATAACTAAATAACTAAATAACTAAATAACTAAATAACTAAATAACTAAATAACTAAATAACTAAATAACTAAATAACTAAATAACTAAATAACTAAATAACTAAATAACTAAATAACTAAATAACTAAATAACTAAATAACTAAATAACTAAATAACTAAATAACTAAATAACTAAATAACTAAATAACTAAATAACTAAATAACTAAATAACTAATAACTATAACTAAATAACTAAATAACTAAATAACTAAATAACTAAATAACTAAATAACTAAATAACTAAATAACTAAATAACTAAATAACTAAATAACTAAATAACTAAATAACTAAATAACTAAATAACTAAATAACTAAATAACTAAATAACTAAATAACTAATTAACTAAATACCTAAATAACTAAATAACTAAATAACTAAATAACTAAATAACTAAATAACTAAATAACTAAATAACTAAATAACTAAATAACTAAATAACTAAATAACTAAATAACTAAATAACTAAATAACTAAATAACTAAATAACTAAATAACTAAATAACTAAATAACTAAATAACTAAATAACTAAATAACAAAATAACTAAATAACTAAATAACTAATAACTAAATAACTAAATAACTAAATAACTAATAACTAAATAACTAAATATATAAATAACTAAATAACTAAATAACTAAATAACTAAATAACTAAATAACTAAATAACTAAATAACTAAATAACTAATAACTAAATAACTAAATAACTAAATAACTAAATAACTAAATAACTAAATAACTAAATAACTAAATAACTAAATAACTAAATAACTAAATAACTAAATAACTAAATAACTAAATAACTAAATAACTAAATAACTAAATAACTAAATAACTAAATAACTAAATAACTAAGTAACTAAATAACTAAATAACTAAATAACTAAATAACTAAATAACTAAATAACTAAATAACTAAATAACTAAATAACTAAATAACTAAATAACTAAATAACTAAATAACTAAATAACTAAATAACTAAATAACTAAATAACTAAATAACTAAATAACTAATAACTAATTAACTAAATAACTAAATAACTAAATAACTAAATAACTAAATAACTAAATAACTAAATAACTAAATAACTAAATAACTAAATAACTAAATAACTAAATAACTAAATAACTAAATAACTAAATAACTAAATAACTAAATAACTAAATAACTAAATAACTAAATAACTAAATAACTAATAACTAAATAACTAAATAACTAAATAACTAAATAACTAAATAACTAAATAACTAAATAACTAAATAACTAAATAACTAAATAACTAAATAACTAAATAACTAAATAACTAAATAACTAAATAACTAAATAACTAAATAACTAAATAACTAAATAACTAAATAACTAAATAACTAAATAACTAAATAACTAAATAACTAAATAACTAATAACTAAAACTAAATAACTAAATAACTAAATAACTAAATAACTAAATAACTAAATAACTAAATAACTAAATAACTAAATAACTAAATAACTAAATAACTAAATAACTAAATAACTAAATAACTAAATAACTAAATAACTAAATAACTAAATAACTAAATAACTAAATAACTAATAACTAAATAACTAAATAACTAAATAACTAAATAACTAAATAACTAAATAACTAAATAACTAAATAACTAAAAAACTAAATAACTAAATAACTAAATAACTAAATAACTAAATAACTAAATAACTAAATACTAAATAACTAAATAACTAAATAACTAAATAACTAAATAACTAAATAACTAAATAACTAAATAACTAAATAACTAAATAACTAAATAACTAAATAACTAAATAACTAAATAACTAAATAACTAAATAACTAAATAACTAAATAACTAAATAACTAAATAACTAAATAACTAAATAACTAAATAACTAAATAACTAAATAACTAAATAACTAAATAACTAAATAACTAAATAACTAAATAACTAAATAACTAAATAACTAAATAACTAATAACTAAATAACTAAATAACTAAATAACTAAATAACTAAATAACTAAATAACTAAATAACTAAATAACTAAATAACTAAATAACTAAATAACTAAATAACTAAATAACTAAATAACTAAATAACTAAATAACTAAATAACTAAATAACTAAATAACTAAATAACTAAATAACTAAATAACTAAATAACTAAATAACTAAATAACTAAATAACTAAATAACTAAATAACTAAATAACTAAATAACTAAATAACTAAATAACTAAATAACTAAATAACTAAATAACTAAATAACTAAATAACTAAATAACTAAATAACTAAATAACTAAATAACTAAATACTAAATAACTAAATAACTAAATAACTAAATAAACAAATAACTAAATAACTAAATAACTAAATAACTAATAACTAAATAACTAAATAACTAAATAACTAAATAACTAAATAACTAAATAACTAAATAACTAAATAACTAAATAACTAAATAACTAAATAACTAAATAACTAAATAACTAAATAACTAAATAACTAAATAACTAAATAACTAAATAACTAAATAACTAAATAACTAAATAACTAAATAACTAAATAACTAAATAACTAAATAACTAAATAACTAAATAACTAAATAACTAAATAACTAAATAACTAAATAACTAAATAACTAAATAACTAAATAACTAAATAACTAAATAACTAAATAACTAAATAACTAAATAACTAATAACTAAATAACTAAATAACTAAATAACTAAATAAAAAATAACTAAATAACTAAATAACTAAATAACTAAATAACTAAATAACTAAATAACTAAATAACTAAATAACTAAATAACTAAATAACTAAATAACTAAATAACTAAATAACTAAATAACTAAATAACTAAATAACTAAATAACTAAATAACTAAATAACTAAATAACTAAATAACTAAATAACTAAATAACTAAATAACTAAATAACTAAATAACTAAATAACTAAATAACTAAATAACTAAATAACTAAATAACTAAATAACTAAATAACTAAATAACTAAATAACTAAATAACTAAATAACTAAATAACTAAATAACTATAACTAAATAACTAAATAACTAAATAACTAAATAACTAAATAACTAAATAACTAAATAACTAAATAACTAAATAACTAAATAACTAAATAACTAAATAACTAAATAACTAAATAACTAAATAACTAAATAACTAAATAAAAAAAAAAAAAAAAAACTAAATAACTAAATAACTAAATAACTAAATAACTAAATAACTAAATAACTAAATAACTAAATAACTAAATAACTAAATAACTAATAAATAACTAAATAACTAAATAACTAAATAACTAAATAACTAAATAACTAAATAACTAAATAACTAAATAACTAAATAACTAAATAACTAAATAACTAAATAACTAAATAACTAAATAACTAAATAACTAAATAACTAAATAACTAAATAACTAAATAACTAAATAACTAAATAACTAAATAACTAAATAACTAGATAGGTAAATAACTATAACTAAATAACTAAATAACTAAGTAACTAAATAACTAAATAACTAAATAACTAAATAACTAAATAACTAAATAACTAAATAACTAAATAACTAAATAACTAAAACTAAATAACTAAATAACTAAATAACTAAATAACTAAATAACTAAATAACTAATAACTATAACTAAATAACTAAATAACTAAATAACTAAATAACTAAATAACTAAATAACTAAATAACTAAATAACTAAATAACTAAATAACTAAATAACTAAATAACTAAATAACTAAATAACTAAATAACTAAATACTAAATAACTAAATAACTAAATAACTAAATAACTAAATAACTAAATAACTAAATAACTAAATAACTAAATAACTAAATAACTAAATAACTAAATAACTAAATAACTAAATAACTAAATAACTAAATAACTAAATAACTAATAACTAAATAACTAAATAACTAAAAAATAACTAAATAACTAAATAACTAAATAACTAAATAACTAAATAACTAAATAACTAAATAACTAAATAACTAAATAACTAAATAACTAAATAACTAAATAACTAAATAACTAAATAACTAAATAACTAAATAACTAAATAACTAAATAACTAAATAACTAAATAACTAAATAACTAAATAACTAAATAACTAAATAACTAAATAACTAAATAACTAAATAACTAAATAACTAAATAACTAAATAACTAAATAACTAAATAACTAAATAACTAAATAACTAAATAACTAAATAACTAAATAACTAAATAACTAACTAACTAAATAACTAAATAACTAAATAACTAAATAACTAAATAACTAAATAACTAAATAACTAAATAACTAAATAACTAAATAACTAAATAACTAAATAACTAAATAACTAAATAACTAAATAACTAAATAACTAAATAACTAAATAACTAAATAACTAAATAACTAAATAACTAAATAACTAAATAACTAAATAACTAAATAACTAAATAACTAAATAACTAAATAACTAAATAACTAAATAACTAAATAACTAAATAACTAAATAACTAAATAACTAAAATAACTAAATAACTAAATAACTAAATAACTAAATAACTAAATAACTAAATAACTAAATAACTAAATAACTAAATAACTAAATAACTAAATAACTAAATAACTAAATAACTAAATAACTAAATAACTAAATAACTAAATAACTAAATAACTAAATAACTAAATAACTAAATAACTAAATAACTAAATAACTAAATAACTAAATAACTAAATAACTAAATAACTAAATAACTAAATAACTAAATAACTAAATAACTAAATAACTAAATAACTAAATAACTAAATAACTAAATAACTAAATAACTAATAACTAAATAACTAAATAACTAAATAACTAAATAACTAAATAACTAAATAACTAAATAACTAAATAACTAAATAACTAAATAACTAAATAACTAAATAACTAAATAACTAAATAAAAATAACTAAATAACTAAATAACTAAATAACTAAATAACTAAATAACTAAATAACTAAATAACTAAATAACTAAATAACTAAATAACTAAATAACTAAATAACTAAATAACTAAATAACTAAATAACTAAATAACTAAATAACTAAATAACTAAATAACTAAATAACTAAATAACTAAATAACTAAATAACTAAATAACTAAATAACTAAATAACTAAATAACTAAATAACTAAATAACTAAATAACTAAATAACTAAATAACTAAATAACTAAATAACTAAATAACTAAATAACTAAATAACTAATAACTAAATAACTAAATAACTAAATAACTAAATAACTAAATAACTAAATAACTAAATAACTAAATAACTAAATAACTAAATAACTAAATAACTAAATAACTAAATAACTAAATAACTAAATAACTAAATAACTAAATAACTAAATAACTAAATAACTAAATAACTAAATAACTAAATAACTAAATAACTAAATAACTAAATAACTAAATAACTAAATAACTAAATAACTAAAATAACTAAATAACTAAATAACTAAATAACTAAATAACTAAATAACTAAATAACTAAATAACTAAATAACTAAATAACTAAATAACTAAATAACTAAATAACTAAATAACTAAATAACTAAATAACTAAATAACTAAATAACTAAATAACTAAATAACTAAATAACTAAATAACTAAATAACTAAATAACTAAATAACTAAATAACTAAATAACTAAATAACTAAATAACTAAATAACTAAATAACTAAATAACTAAATAACTAAATAACTAAATAACTAAATAACTAAATAACTAAATAACTAAATAACTAAATAACTAAATAACTAAATAACTAAATAACTAAATAACTAAATAACTAAATAACTAAATAACTAAATAACTAAATAACTAAATAACTAAATAACTAAATAACTAAATAACTAAATAACTAAATAACTAAATAACTAAATAACTAAATAACTAAATAACTAAATAACTAAATAACTAAATAACTAAATAACTAAATAACTAAATAACTAAATAACATAATAACTAAATAACTAAATAACTAAATAACTAAATAACTAAATAACTAAATAACTAAATAACTAAATAACTAAATAACTAAATAACTAAATAACTAAATAACTAAATAACTAAATAACTAAATAACTAAATAACTAAATAACTAAATAACTAAATAACTAAATAACTAATAACTAAATAACTAAATAACTAAATAACTAAATAACTAAATAACTAAATAACTAAATAACTAAATAACTAAATAACTAAATAACTAAATAACTAATAAATAATAAATAAATAACTAAATAACTAAATAACTAATAACTAAATAACTAAATAACTAAATAACTAAATAACTAAATAACTAAATAACTAAATAAATAAATACTAAATAACTAAATAACTAAATAACTAAATAACTAAATAACTAAATAACTAAATAACTAAATAACTAAATAACTAAATAACTAAATAACTAAATAACTAAATAACTAAATAACTAAATAACTAAATAACTAAATAACTAAATAACTAAATAACTAAATAACTAAATAACTAAATAACTAAATAACTAAATAACTAAATAACTAAATAACTAAATAACTAAATAACTAAATAACTAAATAACTAAATAACTAAATAACTAAATAACTAAATAACTAAATAACTAAATAACTAAATAACTAAATAACTAAATAACTAAATAACTAAATAACTAAATAACTAAATAACTAAATAACTAAATAACTAAATAACTAAATAACTAAATAACTAAATAACTAAATAACTAAATAACTAAATAACTAAATAACTAAATAACTAAATAACTAAATAACTAAATAACTAAATAACTAAATAACTAAATAACTAAATAACTAAATAACTAAATAACTAAATAACTAAATAACTAAATAACTAAATAACTAAATAACTAAATAACTAAATAACTAAATAACTAAATAACTAAATAACTAAATAACTAAATAACTAAATAACTAAATAAATAACTAAATAACTAAATAACTAAATAACTAAATAACTAAATAACTAAATAACTAAATAACTAAATAACTAAATAACTAAATAACTAAATAACTAAATAACTAAATAACTAAATAACTAAATAACTAAATAACTAAATAACTAAATAACTAAATAACTAAATAACTAAATAACTAAATAACTAAATAACTAAATAACTAAATAACTAAATAACTAAATAACTAAATAACTAAATAACTAAATAACTAAATAACTAAATAACTAAATAACTAAATAACTAAATAACTAAATAACTAAATAACTAAATAACTAAATAACTAAATAACTAAATAACTAAATAACTAAATAACTAAATAACTAAATAACTAAATAACTAAATAACTAAATAACTAAATAACTAAATAACTAAATAACTAAATAACTAAATAACTAAATAACTAAATAACTAAATAACTAAATAACTAAATAACTAAATAACTAAATAACTAAATAACTAAATAACTAAATAACTAAATAACTAAATAACTAAATAACTAAATAACTAAATAACTAAATAACTAAATAACTAAATAACTAAATAACTAAATAACTAAATAACTAAATAACTAAATAACTAAATAACTAAATAACTAAATAACTAAATAACTAAATAACTAAATAACTAAATAACTAAATAACTAAATAACTAAATAACTAAATAACTAAATAACTAAATAACTAAATAACTAAATAACTAAATAACTAAATAACTATAACTAAATAACTAAATAACTAAATAACTAAATAACTAAATAACTAAATAACTAAATAACTAAATAACTAATAACTAAATAACTAAATAACTAAATAACTAAATAACTAAATAACTAAATAACTAAATAACTAAATAACTAAATAACTAAATAACTAAATAACTAAATAACTAAATAACTAAATAACTAAATAACTAAATAACTAAATAACTAATAACTAAATAACTAAATAACTAAATAACTAAATAACTAAATAACTAAATAACTAAATAACTAAATAACTAAATAACTAAATAACTAAATAACTAAATAACTAAATAACTAAATAACTAAATAACTAAATAACTAAATAACTAAATAACTAAATAACTAAATAACTAAATAACAAAATAACTAAATAACTAAATAACTAAATAACTAAATAACTAAATAACTAAATAACTAAATAACTAAATAACTAAATAACTAAATAACTAAATAACTAAATAACTAAATAACTAAATAACTAAATAACTAAATAACTAAATAACTAAATAACTAAATAACTAAATAACTAAATAACTAAATAACTAAATAACTAAATAACTAAATAACTAAATAACTAAATAACTAATAACTAAATAACTAAATAAATAAAAAATAAATAACTAAATAACTAAATAACTAAATAACTAAATAACTAAATAACTAAATAACTAAATAACTAAATAACTAAATAACTAAATAACTAAATAACTAAATAACTAAATAACTAAATAACTAAATAACTAAATAACTAAATAACTAAATAACTAAATAACTAAATAACTAAATAACTAAATAACTAAATAACTAAATAACTAAATAACTAAATAACTAAATAACTAAATAACTAAATAACTAAATAACTAAATAACTAAATAACTAAATAACTAAATAACTAAATAACTAAATAACTAAATAACTAAATAACTAAATAACTAAATAACTAAATAACTAAATAACTAAATAACTAAATAACTAAATAACTAGGTAACTAAATAACTAAATAACTAAATAACTAAATAACTAAATAACTAAATAACTAAATAACTAAATAACTAAATAACTAAATAACTAAATAACTAAATAACTAAATAACTAAATAACTAAATAACTAAATAACTAAATAACTAAATAACTAAATAACTAAATAACTAAATAACTAAATAACTAAATAACTAAATAACTAAATAACTAAATAACTAAATAACTAAATAACTAAATAACTAAATAACTAAATAACTAAATAACTAAATAACTAAATAACTAAATAACTAAATAACTAAATAACTAAATAACTAAATAACTAAATAACTAAATAACTAAATAACTAAATAACTAAATAACTAAATAACTAAATAACTAAATAACTAAATAACTAAATAACTAAATAACTAAATAACTAAATAACTAAATAACTAAATAACTAAATAACTAAATAACTAAATAACTAAATAACTAAATAACTAAATAACTAAATAACTAAATAACTAAATAACTAAATAACTAAATAACTAAATAACTAAATAACTAAATAACTAAATAACTAAATAACTAAATAAAACTAAGTAACTAAATAACTAAATACTAAATAAAACTAAATAACTAAATAACTAAATAACTAAATAACTAAATAACTAAATAACTAAATAACTAAATAACTAAATAACTAAATAACTAAATAACTAAATAACTAAATAACTAAATAACTAAATAACTAAATAACTAAATAACTAAATAACTAAATAACTAAATAACTAAATAACTAAATAACTAAATAACTAAATAACTAAATAACTAAATAACTAAATAACTAAATAACTAAATAAATAATAAATATAAATAACTAAATAACTAAATAACCATATCACTAAATAACTAAAAAAAAAACTAAAAACTAAATAACTAAATAACTAAATAACTAAATAACTAAATAACTAAATAACTAAATAACTAAATAACTAAATAACTAAATAACTAAATAACTAAATAACTAAATAACTAAATAACTAAATAACTAAATAACTAAATAACTAAATAACTAAATAACTAAATAACTAAATAACTAAATAAATAACTAAATAACTAAATAACTAAATAACTAAATAACTAAATAACTAAATAACTAAATAACTAAATAACTAAATAACTAAATAACTAAATAACTAAATAACTAAATAACTAAATAACTAAATAACTAAATAACTAAATAACTAAATAACTAAATAACTAAATAACTAAATAACTAAATAACTAAATAACTAAATAACTAAATAACTAAATAACTAAATAACTAAATAACTAAATAACTAAATAACTAAATAACTAAATAACTAAATAACTAAATAACTAAATAACTAAATAACTAAATAACTAAATAACTAAATAACTAAATAACTAAATAACTAAATAACTAAATAACTAAAACTAAATAACTAAATAACTAAATAACTAAATAACTAAATAACTAAATAACTAAATAACTAAATAACTAAATAACTAAATAACTAAATAACTAAATAACTAAATAACTAAATAACTAAATAACTAAATAACTAAATAACTAAATAACTAAATAACTAAATAACTAAATAACTAAATAACTAAATAACTAAATAACTAAATAACTAAATAACTAAATAACTAAATAACTAAATAACTAAATAACTAAATAACTAATAACTAAATAACTAAATAACTAAATAACTAAATAACTAAATAACTAAATAACTAAATAACTAAATAACTAAATAACTAAATAACTAAATAACTAAATAACTAAATAACTAAATAACTAAATAACTAAATAACTAAATAACTAAATAACTAAATAACTAAATAACTAAATAACTAAATAACTAAATAACTAAATAACTAAATAACTAAATACTAAATAACTAAATAACTAAATAACTAAATAACTAAATAACTAAATAACTAAATAACTAAATAACTAAATAACTAAATAACTAAATAACTAAATAACTAAATAACTAAATAACTAAATAACTAAATAACTAAATAACTAAATAACTAAATAACTAAATAACTAAATAACTAAAATAACTAAATAACTAAATAACTAAATAACTAAATAACTAAATAACTAAATAACTAAATAACTAAATAACTAAATAAAAAATAACTAAATAACTAAATAACTAAATAACTAAATAACTAAATAACTAAATAACTAAATAACTAAATAACTAAATAACTAAATAACTAAATAACTAAATAACTAAATAACTAAATAACTAAATAACTAAATAACTAAATAACTAAATAACTAAATAACTAAATAACTAAATAACTAAATAACTAAATAACTAAATAACTAAATAACTAAATAACTAAATAACTAAATAACTAAATAACTAAATAACTAAAAACTAAATAACTAAATAACTAAATAACTAAATAACTAAATAACTAAATAACTAAATAACTAAATAACTAATAACTAAATAACTAAATAACTAAATAACTAAATAACTAAATAACTAAATAACTAAATAACTAAATAACTAAATAACTAAATAACTAAATAACTAAATAACTAAAAAAAAAAAAAATAAAAAAAAAAAAAAAAAAAAAACTAAATAAATAAATAACTAAATAACTAAATAAAAAAATAACTAAATAACTAAATAACTAAATAACTAAATAACTAAATAACTAAATAACTAAATAACTAAATAACTAAATAACTAAATAACTAAATAACTAAATAACTAAATAACTAAATAACTAAATAACTAAATAAATAACTAAATAACTAAATAACTAAATAACTAAATAACTAAATAACTAAATAACTAAATAACTAAATAACTAAATAACTAAATAACTAAATAACTAAATAACTAAATAACTAAATAACTAAATAACTAAATAACTAAATAACTAAATAACTAAATAACTAAATAACTAAATAACTAATAACTAAATAACTAAATAACTAAATAACTAAATAACTAATAACTAAATAACTAAATAACTAAATAACTAAATAACTAAATAACTAAATAACTAAATAACTAAATAACTAAATAACTAAATAACTAAATAACTAAATAACTAAATAACTAAATAACTAAATAACTAAATAAAAAATAACTAAATAACTAAATAACTAAATAACTAATATACTAAATAACTAAATAACTAAATAACTAAATAACTAAATAACTAAATAACTAAATAACTAATAACTAAATAACTAAATAACTAAATAACTAAATAACTAAATAACTAATAACTAAATAACTAAATAACTAAATAACTAAATAACTAAATAACTAAATAACTAAATAACTAAATAACTAAATAACTAAATAACTAAATAACTAAATAACTAAATAACTAAATAACTAAATAACTAAATAACTAAATAACTAAATAACTAAATAACTAAATAACTAAATAACTAAATAACTAAATAACTAAATAACTAAATAACTAAATAACTAAATAACTAAATAACTAAATAACTAAATAACTAAATACTAAATAACTAAATAACTAAATAACTAAATAACTA
>JAMYCR010000162.1:0-47097 GCA_028830335.1 Eucera pruinosa
AAAAAAATGATTTTCTATGCAGAATACACATTGCTGCATGAATTAAATTACGAGTGCTTATTCACTAGTATTCATTAGATAGAGCAATGTTCATTCATTGGCTAAATAAATATCTTTATGTTTCCAATTTAATCACCCACGCATTCCATTTCTTTTACGTCCTCTTGTGTGGCTTATATAAAAGTTCAGGCATTAAAAAATCGGATTTGAATAATCAGAATAATCAATAATGCTATTAATCCCTGAAATTCAATCTGAAGGGTCACCGATTTTCTTAAGTGTTCATTTGTTGGTGCATCTATCCTACGATATAATTTACTATAGAGGAAGAATACGAATGCTCTTAACAAATGTTTGTCTAATATTTGAGACCGCATATGCGTATAGATTTTCGAACCTTTACGTGGATATATCACTTATAGGTTTTGAGGATCATACTTTTACAATTTCTAAAGACTTTGAAAAGAAGACAATTTGGGTTCGAAGTACTATTAGCAAATACAGTGGAATCCGCTAATTGTGATCGCTTTGGGACTTTTGATAAAAAATAACCGGCTGATAACATTTCACAGAGAATACAAATTTAATTATTGAAGTGAATTTTTTCCAAGCAATTATTACATTAGTACACAGTTTAATAGGTATACTATCTTTGTATTGTCCTTTGAAAAGTGTAAAGATCTCACGACAAGATTTGTGTATTTACTTATTTTCTAAATAAAATAACAAGGAATCCACATAAAAGAAAAGAAACGCTTCGAGTACCGCTTTATAAACCATGTGTATTTCAAATTACACATCCTTACTTATCTACAGGAGGAAAAAAAAAGATACCAACAAACACACGAGTTCCAAGTGGTCACCCATCTAAGTACTATCCGTGCCCAGCGAAGCTTAACTTCAGTGATCAGACGAGAACTGGTGCATAACAACGCTTTTTTAGCTTTAAATTGTTTATTTATGGCTATAGGTATATAGTATTACAGTGGTATGAACTTAAAAATAAACAAAAAGTATTCTTAATTAACTTATTTCTAAAGGCTTATAAAATACGTTCGATCAGTCTGTACATTTTTCTGATAGCATCACGATAGACATTTCAAGGATTATCGCTCGTTATTTTTACTCTAAAAGTTAGTAGTGTTACTTTGGCAAGTTTACGGTCACTTATCTTTGCTATAATGCTCCATAACATATGCCAGTAAAAAAGGAGCTAGCGTCGCAGTGTTTCTTAAAAACTATATACTATAACTATAAACTATAAACTATAAACTATAAACTATAAACTATATACTATAAATATGAATAACTTAACAAAAATAATAAAAATAACAAAAAATAAACGAAATTTTTAGAAAGAAGAGACATATTTACAAAAGCATGGTAGGTGGTAGGTGTTAGAGGTAGATTTACTCTTACATTCTAAAACCTTACTTCTAGCGGTGACATATTAAAAATATACTACGATTCTTAACCATATTTTAGTACGGTTAGTTTGAATTATTCTTCAGCCACCAGTATTTTTTATCTGTGTGTTTGTGTTTCGTCCCGGTCTCTTTGGGGGATTGTTGTATTGTATTTAAGGAGTTGTTCATATGCTCCATCCTGTAACGATGTTATTGGGATGTTGTGATTGATTTGTTTTTTCTGTGCCGCGGGATGTGTTATAATACCGGGACGGCTTCTTCATTTTGTATATAGCCCATTTCTGTCGAGGTGTATGAAGGCTTCTGGTGGTATGTATCCTGCAATAAGCGCCTTCACTATGTCATTGTCGTCGGGGGAGGTAATCGGACAGACCATGCTGTTGATCGTCATTTTGGCTGTAGTAGCGTAATAGTTTCTGGTGACTTTTATGAGGAAATTGTCAATTCTATTTATACCTGCTTTATCATATAGCTTGGCATTACTTACATATTTTTGATAATTTGAACTGGATGTTCTGTATAAAATTCAGACATGCCCTCAGGCATCGTCTTTCAAAAACTCCGTAACTGCTCCATTATTGATGCCCCGATATTGAACTAGATTACGCAGCCATATAAGAGGATGGGTCTGATAACAGCTGATAGCATATTAGCTTGATTTTTTTAATTAAATTCTTCGCGTAAAACAGCTTTGCATTCGCTAGGAAATGCCATTTTTTGCCTTCTGCAACTGCAACTCAATGTGGTTATTTATTAAGAAATCTCTCGTCTATTGATACTCCTAGGTATCTTACAGCTTTTCTGTGTTCTATTTTTGTGTTGGTTTCCTCGTCGCCTATTAGGGTAAAATTTTTGTACTGCTTGGCGATGATTTGGTCTTGCTTTCTGTGTAAGAGGGTCTGAGAGTATCGATTCGCACTTACTTGTGTTTACTTTCAATTTCCAGGCTTTATAATACGCAAATATCTTATCTACTGCCTTTTCTAACGCTGTTTGTAGTTTTTGGGGGGATTTTTCTGCTTTATATACAATCAGGTCATCTGCAAACGCTATCAGAGAGCAGCCTGTGTTTGTCTGGACCAAATAAGTTTAGAGTGTCGCTTGTGTAGATGGAAAATAATACGGGGAGTTTATTGTTCCTTGTTGCAGACCGTCTTTTATATCAAATGTTTGTGAGAATAGTGCGTCACCTATGGAGGTTTTTGAAACTTCTTCCGTAGATCATGCTGTGTATTAGTTTTATAAGAATTAATGGGAACTGCTTTTATGTAATGTAACTATTAATCCGTTCAGCCAGACTGTGTCGAAGGCTTTCTCTAGGTCGACCAGACACGCGCCCACGCAAGCCCCTCCATTTAGTGCCCAATTTACGTCTGAGGATAGTTTGTTTATTTGCATGAATTGTTGAATGGTGTTTTCGGAAACCGAATTGGTTTTCCGGGATTATATTATTGGCTTTACAAACTGTCAAGATTTGATCGTTAATTATTCTTTCGAATATTTTTCCAATGTTAGATAGTAGGCTAATGGGCCGGTAGTTATTTGGATTTGTGCTGTCTTTTCCTTTTTTGAGTATCGGAAATACTCTTGCTTCTTTCCAGTAATCAGGAAAGTATGCGTAATTTAACAAATTGTTGAATAGGATTGTAATGTTCCCTATTATATTGTCCGGTAGGTTTTTTAAGGCAATGTTGGGTATCTTATCATTTCCTGCCGATTTTTTATTGTTTAGATGTTTGAATTTTCCTTTGACCTGGGCGAAGTTCGTGAAATAGTCCGGTGCGTTTCTGTTGATGTTGGTGACAGTGCGCTGTTCGTTGTGGAAAATTGCAGATAGTTTCTGGGGTATTGGTTGCCATGTCTGCATTTATTTGTTGGTACTTTCTTTCGATTATATCGCGGAATGTCGGGCTATTGAGATTAGCGTTTGCTTCATTTACAATTGCATATTGGGTGCCCAGGATGTCCAGTTTGTTTGTTACGTCGTCTGCATTGAAATTACCTGAATCGTCTTTGTTGAGTGTAGCTATGTCTATATTTGCACGGTTTAATATCTCTGTATTGTTTGCGGCTATTTTGAGTGTTGGGAGCTGGGGGGTATGTTTTTTTCTGAATAGGTTGTTTACTTCTTTAAACATCCCTATCGGATTGGTTTGGGCTTATTTCTTTTATCCTTGAGTACCAGTACTCGTTGGTTGCTTTCTGAGTCTCTAGTCTGATTTTGCATTTCAGTGCTTTTATCCTATTTTCCAGGATTTTTAGTCCGTTTCTGGTGTGCGGTCCTATTATCCCTGCTCTATGGATCCTTCTGCAAGCGGATACTGCTTCCTTTTCCTTTTGCATCAATTGCCGGATTTTCCTATTTATATATTTGTCTCCTGAGTTTGCGGCTTGGGTTTGGGTATTGCCTGTTCCATTGCGTCTGTTATTTTGTATTCGATATTGCGTATGTGCTCGTCTATTTGTTCTTTCATGAGATTTCTATCGGTATCTATGATTGGTTTATATGCTTGTAGTATCTTTTGGAATTTCGTCCAGTTTGCTTTCGCAAAATTGTATGGCCTTACTTCATCATTGCGAGACATGATGATGTCTTGTCTAGGAATTTGTATTTGAGTTGCGATTGCTTCATGGTCACTTGCTATTTGTACTGTCTTCAATTTATTTTCCTTTGCACCTAGGAATTTTATTCTTGCGTCCGCTAAAATTAGGTCAATGAAGGATCTGTTGCGTGGGTAGGATGGTACTTCCGTATGTAGCAGGCTCATTCGGAGTTTTACATCATTTCTATCTATCCAATCTTTCAAGGCTTTTCCACGTTCGTCGTTGATTCTGTTAGACCACGCTTCGTGCTTTGCGTTGAAGTCTCCTGCTATTATATAATAATTTGATGGTGCCAATAATTTCATGTCTTCGGTTATCTTTTCCAATTCCTCCCTGAATTTGGTGTTGGGTCCTTTCCTTGCGTACACTGCTACTACTATGAGTTTGTTGTTATCTGTTGTGTCCAGTTTTATCGCTGTTGTCTCCACTAATTCTGTTTTTGTTTTAATATGGATTATTTCGTGTTTGATGCTGCTTTTTATTAATATTGCCGTTCCTCCTCCATTCTTTGCTTTTGGTATGTCGTTCCTTATCGTTTTATAATCTTTGAGTATATTGTGTGTCTCTCATTTAACTTTGTTTCACTGAGCATCACAATGTCCGGAGTCTTTTTCTCCAGGAAAAGTGTGAGTGCTATTCGTTTACTGTTACTGATCAGTGAGTTTACGTTTGCAGAAATTAGCTTTAATTTACGTCTCCCTGTATTTATGTTATTGTGTGCGAAGTCCATTTAAGTAGTATGTCTGTTAGCTGGTTTATTTTTGTGTTCATTGCTTCCAGTTTGGCAGCGAAGGTTTCAATAGTTTTCTCTATTCTGTCGGTTCTTATTTGAAAGTTATGTACCTGCCATTGCTCTAGTTGTGTGTTTTGCGTGTTTGCTATGCCGTTGTCGTTCTTGACTGGTTCATTGCTTGGGCGCGTGCCGTTTCCTCTTCCCTTTGTAGTACTTGCACATGACAAGCTTGGTTTACGAAAGCTGGGTTAGTAATTATTGTTGGTGCGTTAGTTTTTTGCATGTTGTTCTGTAAGTGCAGATTTAACTTGTATTCTTTGAATTTAGGGCACCCTCTGTAAGAAGCAGGGTGACCCTCTGTGTTGCAATTTATGCAAAAAGGTTTAGTGTTTGCATGTTCTGCAGTATCTTTACTTACTTTACACTCACCCGGGTTGTGCGCCTCCTTGCATTTTACACACCTATAGGTTAGATTGCAGTTAACCCCAGCATGTCCATACCTTTGGCACCTCCTGCATTGCGCATCACCTTTCTTTTTTAATTTTTCCCATCTTATTACATGGTGGCTGACATACCTGATCTCATTCAAACTTTTGATGTCACTGTCTGCTGTGATTTGTACCATGAATATAGGTAAGGTACGCCCTTCCTTTATAGATCTCGCTGTCTTAAATCTACTTATTTTTATGATTTGCATGTGGTCTTTTGCCATGTTCTGCAGCTCTTGCATGATTTCCTGCTCGGTGAAGGACTCAGGAAGCCCCTTGTGCAAGTAATTATGGTTTTTTAACCCTTTGGGGGTATAAAAATAAAACTAGCCTTTGCTTCTGTTAATGATTCCTTAGCTTTCTGGAAATCTTCTACATTGCTGAGCTGCAGCACATGTTTTATTTCACTCAGTCTTTTTATGTGGAAATTACATTGTGTCTTACTACTACTAAATAATTGTACCGTTTCTTTTGGGTCTTGATATAATATGTTAATAGGGGGCGGTTTAGATAATATTCGGTTAGTGGGGCTTACTTGCCGTGGTTGTTTTTTGGACTGCGGAGGGTCCTGTTTCCCTGCTGTGGCTGTCGGTGATGGTTGGGACACACTCGTTGGCCCTTGTAGTTTGGGCGAACTGCTGTTGTTTTCTGTTCTTCTCTGCTCGTTTTTCTTTCTGAGGACTTGTATAAAGTCCTCCTGCAGTTCTCTTTGATCTTCCTCCGCTGCCATATCCATTTGCATGTTGTTGCTGCACGTTTGCATCTTTTGTGGTGGTTCTGGTGTTTTGCTTTCTTCACTCCTAATGTTTTTTATTATTCTCGTTAAATTTTCGAGTTGTTCTTTTAGTTCCATATTTTCACTCTGGAGTTTGGTTATTAACACTTGATTCGTTGCCATTTGTGGTGCTATTGCAAATTTCGACTGCGCGTGCTTGTCGATTCTATTTTTCTTCATTCTCGTGTTCAGTTTTTTTTAATCGCTGTTGGTTCTTCCAAGATGCCTGGAATCCTTACTGCGTTTCTCGGCATTACTGGCGTTTCGAGGAATTTTTTGAATTCTCTTACTTTTTTCTCCTGCCACGTGCTTGCGTTGCAGGTTGAGGTCACGTTCTCTGCTGATTTCGTCGTTTCTTGGCATTCATTTTCGACTGTAGGTTCTTACTTTATCACCTCCAGTTTTATTCGCTTTCGCGATAGATAAAAAACTACTCTTCCGATTTAATTTTATGCTCTCTTAGCGTATTTATATATAATTACTTGCGCTTCTTGGTCGGTACAGGTTATGTGTGCGTACTGTGTCGACACCGCCGGCGCGACTGGTACTTTACAACGCGGTATGGACGTTGGATAAGAAATGGGATATTATATATTGTTGATACTGAACATTTACCATGAATATTAAGTTTATTAAATATATATTATGTGTTCGGTACAAGCAAAATCAATTCAACAACGTATACTTCTGAACGTTATACTTAAAGCTACCTCTTTAAATGTATTTTACTTCGTAGCTATACATTTACAGTGTATTCGAATATTATCGTATTAAATCACAAGCAAATGATTCATTTGTACCAATTATTATTTCCTGTTCTGCAGGATATCAGTGAAGAAACAGTAACCTCTAAACTAAATAAAACTCGAGTTGTAGATGCTTAAAAGTAAGCTTGTACGGATATGTCCACTTAGTACGAATTTTCTAAGAATTTTTATCATTTATCTTTAAGTATGATTATCACAAGTGATGCCAATAACCGATGTTTGATTACAATAGACGGACTATTAATACAGAGTGTTTGGGTTTAGCCAATTATACTAATAATAATATCTGATTTGTTGCTTCGCGGGCTAATGCAACAGTAAACATGGACAAACTTCGCCCTTACGGATGCCGAAAAGGGGAACGGAGAGTTTATTTTAGACTTAGAAAATATCACGTAAAAACGTGAGAAAGTCATTAATAATGTTAGCAATTGACGGAATTAAAAGTTACACCTGATTAAAAGTAGTCAATTCTTCGGTTTATGCCAACCGCCATGTTGTCTCCTGGCACGGCTCGACCAATAGGACTTTTTTATAGGACGACTTTTTTCATCTGTTTCAAGTAACCGACCATTTCAAAACGTGCTTAGGCTTATCGGTGTGAAAGAACTTTTATGTTTCACACAGATGTGCAGCATTTTCCCCACACTACCACATTTATGTTTTTTCCTGATTTTCCAAATTGTATAAACATGCAATCGTACGGCAAGAAGCGCATCAAATAAGCAGGAGGATAAAACTGCAAATAACTGCACAGCTTTCATCGCAGGCCGCCTCTACATTGAAATGAAAAAGATGTCGATTGGTTGAAATAGTTTCCGAAAGAAGAGCTCATACGGGTAACAAACACGTCAGAGTTTTCGCTTTGCAGTCGTAAAACACTTGAAGACTTGACACGACGTTGCAACTCCAGGGAGAGGGCCTAATTTACTAATTTATAAACCTCCCAAGTGGTTTTCACTCTCCCTACCTTGTTCGCCTGGAAACCCAATCTCGGCGACTGTTTTCCATCAAGCTAGGATTCACATTTTCCTTACACACGTGTAAAATAATTCCGCTTTCACAAAAATAGGAAAATATCCCAAATGAAATGTCTTTATTTTACAACAGAAACCTAATAGTAATATGATGACCCCCTATCCCCTATTCAAATTGTACATACAGACTGTAATATATTTCAATATTAACAAACTTCTTGTTATCGAAGTTCAAAAGTGATCAATTTGGCATGGTATGACCTTTATTCTCTTACACTCCCAATGTACCCTGCTGTTACTCTACTAAAAGCATTGACTAAGGACAGGATAGGCCAATCATTTATAGGAAATATCATAAATTTCAAACTGAAAATTCAGCTTTGTAAAAGAGCGGGGGATGTGTACGCCACTTACAATTTACAATCGGGTGGCTTAATTAGGGTAAAGTCACCTAAGTAAACTTTTACCGTTCGTTCATACAACAAATTTTAAGTGAATTGTAATGTAATGATTTTGTTGTATTGCGTGGCCGAAACACAGTAATTGAATCATAATCACTCACAACTATAATTATGTCATTATCCCAATGATTTATTTCTAGATGGACGCAAGAGTAAGAGGTGAAGCATGCGTTAGAATTGCGAAGTGATGGCGTTTTGGCAAGGGAACGTAAGAGGGAAGCGAAGAGGGTGAAAGAGTGAGAGAGAGAGAGAGAGACAGATAAATACGATAGAGAGAGAGCGAGTGATGGCATGACTGATAGAGTATGCTGAAGAATGGGAGTGAGTGAGGAGACAGTGTGTGAGCGAGAGTGACCGATAATAGAGGCATGACGAAGACGGAGCGAGCGGGAGACCTACATACAGAGAACGGCTGAGGACAGAGCAGATGTTTGGTGATGAGCTAGGAGAAAACGAGAGAGCTAGAGATAGAAGACGAGTACAGAACGAGATAGCTAGAGAGCGACAGAGGAGTGGCTTGGCGATTAGCGAGGACGAGAGAGAGATACCTCAAGGTTGCGAGATCCATGAAGGCAATGGCTGTATCTCATGAAGGAAGTACAGTCTTTACATGCATAGACGATCACACGCCCAATGGTTACAATTACATACCGCTGCATCCTAAATTTGGCAATTATGTATTATATTTATTTCTTGTTTTACAAGTGAAGAGAGTTAAGCAAAAGATCAGATATGAAAGGTACGGCACAAGAGGAGGCAATAAACGTTGGCGAAAGGGAGGTGTTGATGGAAGGTTGGAAGGAATAGGAAGCGGAAGAGGCGGGTGAGACAGGCGAAAGGAAGGTGGTGGGGATAGGGAAAAAGAGGGGGCAAACATATTTGTGTACAATTTCTAGATAAAAAAAACAACAAAATAAACGTGGACTTTACTTTTAGATAAATCATTCAACCCATGGTTCACTTTTCAAAGAAATCTAGAAAAATTAAAGATAATAGCTATAATAATATGTTGTTACCATAAAAATGTAAAAGTAGTGCTCTTACAACTTCACAACGAAATTTGCATTTTTCTGTTTATTGTACAGTTTTTCATACGTTTTTGAAAATCCTCTAATAAATATGGGTACATTGATGCAAGATTAAACATTTTTTTTTCTTAATAAATTTACTTTTAACATATTCCCCAAACTTTTTCATTAAAACGAGACCAAATACGACATAGTTCGGATTACATTTACCTATTAAAATGTGAAAGTATTGTGTTAATAGAGGAGATAAGAGAAGTATGATATGGAAGAGAAGCATATTGCCGGGATAGACATTGTACAGAATTGGAAGAAGCTACAGGCAGTGAAGTATACGTAGTCCACGTATAGCACATGTCAGCTCCTTTTGAAAAAATTATAATTGTATAGTTTAAGTACGTACATCATATTCCATGCCATTATGTAATTAAATTATGTACTCTTCTAGACACAACTTATTTCTGCAATTTGTCAGAAGCTACAATATAGTATAATTATTCCATACATGTTATGTAAAAGTGGTCCAAATTATATCGTGTTTGCTTTCATTTTAATAAAAAAATTGCACTAATATAGTAAATAAATTACCTTAAAGAAGGATCAAGAAATAAAAAAGTTTTATGTTTGCATTGCATTAGCACAGCGACTGTTGTCTAGAAATCTGAAATGATTGTTGCATTAGATATAGTTACTAAAATATGTATGTTCAGAAAGTAATAGCGTTATTCAAAAATTCCCAGAATACTACTATTTTCATCGCCGGTCATACGTATCGGGAGAAGTTTTTCAAAATGTTAAATTTTACAACATATTTCAATTTCATAAAAATCGAATAGGCAATCCTAGTATAAGAATTTCTTTCGTCTTTTAAATATGTATTATGTAATATGCACTTTGGGTATTTTATATATTTTTGCATATTACGCGTATTCTTCATTCTTTCAAACATTTAACGTTCCTATAAACGGATAAAATTTTTTAGTGTATTTATTATACATTGTGAGCATATGTTATTCATATTTCACGAAAGTGTATTCCAATTTTTGTAATTCTTCAACGTCGCGGTGACTACAAAGATTGCAAAAAATGCGTTTTTTAAAACTGCGCAAGTACTTCGAGAATCATGTATACCTCTGCTTAGTTTTTCCTAGGTATTGAAGAACGAGTATTGCATTCAGACATAACTCGGAGTATATATTCTGATAAATGAGACTTAAACAAATTTCCAAGAGATATTTTTATGTTTCTAACACAACGACCTTAAAAGCTTAATAAACAGGAGTTATAAAAATTGCATTTGAAATTTTTTATATTTCAATTCCGTAGTTTTATAACTTTTGTTACATGTTTGCAAAAAATATCAGAAATTTGAGCTTTTATTAAATTGTGTACTCTTTGGAACTATTCAATATTTATCTGAAACTGTTTTTAGCATTAATCGCTATTTACACAACTTTTAAATAGATTTATTTAAATGGGACACCATGTATAGTGGTCAAACAGATTTCTTCGTGACGCGGAAAGAGAACGATCTATGTATGAACATGAGTCTGTAGACTTTATCGTCGTCAGCGACATTTTCACAGCTATTTCTTACACTCACCGCATTAACACGTAGAGGGCGTATGAAACACTCGAATTTTTCTCGATGTTGGTAGTTCAGAGATGGTGACACCATTGACTAAGAACAGGATAGACCACTCATCCAATGCTTTTGTTTGTCACACGGTTTTGGGGCTCTTGAGCCCCATTACCATTTCCGTGTCACTTGCGACGTTATCGATTCAGCAGTAGGAAAGGCTACAGAGCCATTGAAACGCCAAAATGGACAATTAAATCAAGCGATAGTCAGTAGCATTTAAATGTACAGAGTGGCGATAAACTACCGTGTATACTCGGCCGCCGTATGCGTGGATACAATAGTTCGATGATACGATGCGGTTTCATTTCGTTAGTTAGTTTACCGAATTAACCAATTTACTGAAGTATGTACAAACTATTGCATTCTTGCAAATCAATTATTTGCTGAATCAAATTTTTATCACCTTTCGAAATACTATTTATATTTTGTATGCGTCTGCACGATAAAATCACTAAAGCGGTTATTTTTTATGGTTACTATTATCATGTATCGGAACGGCACCTGTATCATGTATACCATAAAGTGCAATTATACTCGGCAATGACAAACTCATCTTCATTATGTGTATAGTAAAGTTCGAGCTAAGTACATTAAAGAACGTAATTTAAAGGTAGTACATAGTCATTACATTTATCTAAAGATAAAACTGAGAATGAGTCAGCATGGCAACCAATTTAGTAAGTATATATACGCATGAAAATTAAATTTTCTGTAGAGACATGGAAGTGTGTGGACACCGTTTTCGGATAATGTGGATGTGGTAAAATAACCGAATTGGTCAAACACCGTATTGTGTGAACGAGCTGTAAATAAACCTTTACATAGCACAAAAAACTGCCGAAGTTTAGCATAAATGAATGAGAGCCGAAAATCGCATCCCGCGTATAGTAACTATATTAAAGTGGTTTCAAAATTTGGACTCCTAATAAATGAGTAACTATAACATACAAATAATTTTCCAGTTAAGCTTTTGAGTTCCTGCAATACTGTTTACCAGTAAAGCAAGTACAAGGTATATGAATATGTAATAGTCCCTTAATATCGTTTTCGTAAAGCGAAAATAATTATTATGGGAATTGAAACTTTTGTTTTCATGTAATAATTTGTTTACCATTATTCGTTCATGTTGGATGAACGGTTACTATTGATCACAGCTACGTTTAGGACTCTGTGATGTAATAACAAATGTGAATGACTTAAACTGCAACAATGTAACGTCGATTCTTCTTTACAACTAATATGCTGTGCTTTAAATTAGGCACTATGGCGATTTATTAGGGTGAATGCTTTCATGCTGCTGAACAGGTTCGTATCGGAATTCCAAAGAGAGCTTGTATTCAGCATGTAAGATTTGTTTAATATGTATGTATATAATTCGATATGTATATATACATATATCGTACAGTTGTTACAATATTTTCTCGCCAAGAACTCGAGCGATTCCGCGGATAAATACGTCGAGTTCAGCCCTAACCCCTATTGCGCGGGGGGGGGGGGGGGGCTCAACGTCCATCGCTACACAAAAAGCGAAACATACATTGTACGTATCACAGCACCGCAAACATAAAAATCATCAGTTCGATCAGTCGTCGTAGAACTGATGACAGCGTCGCCAAATTGCTCGTGTTCTATCCTACACCAGAGAAGGCCGCGAGGAATACCTCTCTTGGAACTACGATTCACGACCAGCGAAATAAGTTTGGCTCGCCTTTGATCAGAGCCGAGCGGTTTAAATCCCCATTCAATGTTGGGTACGTTAATCCAAGATAAAATTTTTTTCTCTTTAATTTTTTCTTAATAAATTTTCTTTTAACATATTCGTGAAACTTTTCTGGTTAAAATAAGACCAGATACAATATAGTAAGGGTCACATTTACATATTCAAATGTAGAAGTATTTATTAATAGAGGAGATAAGAGAAGTAGGATATGGAAAAGAAGTAAATCGCTGGAACAGATGTATTGTATAGAGTAAAAGAAAGCTACAGAGAGTGAAGCGCGTAGTCCATGTATTGCACATATCAGCTGCCCTTGAAAAACTTATATATTGTATACTTTAAGGAAGTACATCATATTCAATGCCATTGTTACTAAATTACGTACTCTTCTAGAAACAATTCATTTCTGCAATATGTCAGAAGCTACAAAACAGCGTAATTATTCCATAAATGTTAAATAAAAGTGGTGCGAATTATATCGTGTTTGGTTTCATTTTAATACAAAAAATTGCATTAATATGATGAATAAATTACCGTAAGGAAAGATAAAAAAATAAAAAACTTAAGATTGCATTGCATTAGCGCAGCGATACATGGGCATTTAAACTTCTTCGAATGCTCGGATTCTCATTCTCACTTTGTCTTTCGCTCGTTGTCCTCTCTGATGACAGAGATTAGACGAGGTTTAAGTTTCGTGTCCTCAGCGGACTTGGACCCGACCGCAAACTCTTGGCGAGGAAACATTGTACTTGTATGCATCGATCAGCCACATCACTCATGGATCATGTATGATCACTACGGTGCGAACCAGACATTGAACGACACTTTATCATATACAATGTACAGTTTCCCTCGAAATACGCGGGGGTTCCGAACATTGATGTATCGCGTTAGTGAAGACCGCGTAATTTTGAGACATCCCTTCTCACTCCTACTACAAATTTATATTACATATGCACATACATAGTTATAGACTGGCTACGAGTTTAGTTATTGGGACAAAGAGGAGGGGGCGGTGATGGTATTAATCGAAAGCTATGCCTGCATAATTACAAGGTAATTATTTAGAAAAGGGGGGGTCTCGGCGATTCCGAAGGTTTTCGAGTATGTTACAAAAATCAACATTTTGAACAACTTTTTTCTATGCATATAACCGCCGCTCGGCCATCGTTTCCGAAATTTGTCTCAAAAGAGATCGGTAATACTACATCGAATTCTGTCTATACGTACGCGTTCGTGGGGGCGTATGCATCAGCGTTCGATCGGCATCTGTCTACCGTTTCTATATACATATAACAGCGTAGCGGCCAGCAACGAATGTTCACCAATGTGTAAATAACTTTTTCGAAATAATGACTGAAATGTTTACAACTTCGGATAATATCAATAAAGTTCATTGAAACAGAAATGAATGTGTGGCCGGCCGCCTCACGGCGGCTGGAATGAATGCTTCCACCCGAACCTAAACTTCATTAAATGAGTTACTAGATAGAGGAGTTCGATTTGAGTGAAGTTCGGGCCGGATTATTATTCCGGCCGTCGTAAGACGGCCGGCTACCCGAATCGAGTTCGGAAGCACTTCCATTATACGCGTCCGTTGCAGGTCGCCTCGATGCGTTTAAAGAAACAGTGGGCAATCGACGTTCAAACATATACGCATACGCTGCCATGGACGCGTAATTATAGAAAGAATTCAATGTAGTAGTACCAATCATTCTTCGAAAAAAGTCACGGAAACTAAAACCGAACGGCTGTTATATGTATAGGAAAAAGTTGTTTAAAATGTTGATTTCTACAACATATTAAAAAATCAACGAAATCGGTGAGACCGCCTCTTTTCTATATAAATACCAGTTACAATGGTAGCAACAGGGTTCTTGTATAGGTTCCAAGATACTAACAAAAACATATTAGTACAACTACATTGCATGCTGTTTATATGTATATGTACACAATGCGAACACAGGCAGCCGACGCGTCAGCCGCTTCGCTCGCCTGCGGATTTGGTTTGTTTACTTTTTATCTCGTCGCCAAGCGGCACTCCGTTTGTGGCACAATGCGACTGCATTATTTGTGGTGTCCTCGTTGCTATTGTACGTATAGGCAGAATTCAATGCAATTGTACTAATATAATTCTGCTAATATTGTTTAACTTCTAAGTTAGAACCACTACTATTTCGTAACACATAAGTTTCCGATTACTAGCATATACCGCCTACCTCACTGTGGAGCCGCATGCTATTGTTTAGAAATGTTAAATATGTGTTGCATTTCATATATTTACTAACATATGTATGTTTAGAAAATAATATTGTTATTCAAAAATTCACAGAACTCGAGGATCTATCATAATGCCGATCATAGGCACAAATCGGGAAAAGTTTCTCAAAATGTTGAATTTTACAACATATTTCAATTGCATGAAAATCGAATAGCCAATCCTAATATAAATATATACCCAGGTGTAGCCTAAATAGAATTTCCTACGTATTTTAAATATTATAAAATGTATTGCGCTTTGAATATTTTATATATTTTTGCATATTACGCGTATTCTCCATTCTTTCAAACATTTGAAGTTCCTATAAACGCATAAAATGTAGTGAATTTATTATATATTGTGTACATATGTTATTCATATTTCACGAAAGTATATTCTAATTTTTATGATTCTTCACAGTCGCGGTGACTACAAAGATCACAAAAAACCGCGTTTATCAAAACTGCGTAAATACTTCGAGGAATAATTATACCTCTGCTTACTTTTTCCTACATGTTGAAGAACGTGCCTTGCATTGAGGCATAACTCAGATAATATATTCTGGTAGATGAGTCTTAAACAAATTTTCAAGTGATATTTTTATGTTTTTACCACAATGGTGTTACAAACATAATAAACAAGAGTTAGAAGAATTACACTTGAAACTTTTTATATTTTAATTTCATAGTTTTATTTTTCTTATTACATGCTTCTAGAAATTTATCAGAAGTTTGAGCTTTCTTCTGCAATAATGGTTCCGAGCATATAATAATGACATTACAGCAACGTAATTAATTTTGTAAGTCGATAACGACATTATAAAAATACACTGCTGCCGTGCAAAGAAATTAAAATTAATTAAGTGAGCTCGGATTTTTGCTTATCGTTTACATGAAAAATGTTATCTATGCATTGATAACATTACTGTGAACTATTACAAAATGTAAGATGATAAATCATAGTTATATTTGTTTTATACGCACAGAGTGTGCATATAATCACCACAATTTTTTTTGTTCGCATCTACTTGGAAAAAATCACTCTTATTAAATTGTGTACTCTTTGAACCTATTCGACATTTGTCTGAAACAGGTGTTGGCATCATTCGCGGTTTACAAAATTTTTAAATAGATTTATTTAAATGGGACACCGTGTATAGTGGTCAAACAGATTTCTTCGTAACTCGGAAAGAGAACGATCTACTTGAGTCTGTTGACTTTATCGTCGTCAGCGACATTTCCATAGGTATTTCTTACACTCACCGCATTAAAACGCAGAGGGCGTATGAAACACTCGAATTTTTTTCGAGGTCGGTATTTCAGAGCTGGTGGAACGAAGTCCCATAAGATGAGTGGTCTATTCTGTACCTCATCTGTGGTGATAGGTCTATCCTGTACCTCGTCTGTGGTTCATTATCGTTGTACTTAGTTATAATAGGCACTGTTTTAAAAGTGCTGTTTTCTCATTCTAGTCTGAACTGGTAATGTCGCATGTGACGCTAAAATGGTAAGGTGGCCCCCCGATGATTCTGTATAGGAATGAATGGATAGTCTATTCTATACTTTGTCAATGATAATAGTAATATAAACAAAAAATTTGGTCCAAGAATTCCTTGCTTCAAAATCACAACTGATACCGTAATTTTGTTAGGATATCAATGTCTAAAAAATAAAATACATATTTGTAATAACATATAATATAGCGATGATATTAAGAGAACGGCTAATAGTAATAAATAATCAAAATACAGGTAAACAATAAAGGGAAAAAAAAATTTGGCCCATGGGGGGATCGAACCCACGACCTTCGCGTTATTAGCACGACGCTCTAATTTTTTTTTTTTCTAAGTATTTTTTATTCATTTACCCATGCTTACATGAACTGCATAGGCTCAGTGTTGAATAATACACGTTTCGTTGCTTATTTGCTACTGCGGTTGTGGTCGCCTTTGTGACTCTCGCCTGCGGTTATGTTTCTTATTATCTATGGTTCATGTTTTATTTATTTCTGTTTTACGATAGCATTTTGCTCTTATTTTATGTATTGCGTGTTCCCCGGGTTCAAAGAGCTGCCTGGCGGTAACTCCGAAAAAATGAAGTCGGGGATTTGGGTTTGGCTTGGGTTTTTTTTTTTTTTTTTTTTTTTTTTTTTTTGTATATACTTATTCCTATCTATTTACAGGTAATTTATCCTATTTACATATTTACACACATTCTCTCCCGCCATCCTTTCTCTCATGCTACATTCATCCTCTCATCCTACATTCATTCTCTCATCCATACAGTTGTGTGGCTTGCGGCCCCTTTTTTTTGGGTGGTTTTATTTCCGGATGTGTTATGTGGTTCCGCTGTGTTTGTGATTGTGTGCTATTCCAGCCACCAATATTTTTCCTTGTTACTATTGTTTTGTGTGTCTTGGTCTATGTCTGGTATGGTCCTATTGTATACTAGCTTATATGTTGTGTGTTTGCTGTTTATGTGTGGTTCATATAGTATCCTTTTATTGTTTGCGTTTCTTTGTATGTGATATATTATGGGTATATTGTTGGGGTCCGTTATTCGTCCTGTTTTGTCTAAGTATATAAATGCTTCTGGGGGAATGTGTCCTGTTTGTAGTGTTGCTTTGTGGTATTCGTCCTGTGGGTATAGTGCGGTGGTTATCAGCGCATTCTTTTTCACGGATCTTATGTTTAGTAGGTAGTTTCTGATGAGGTGGAGTATGTGGTTATCTATTCGAGGTATGCCTGCGGTATTATACAGTGTTTTTGAGCTGATGTAGTGTTTGTACTGTGTTGCTGGGTCCCTGTGTAATCCGGTGCATGTTCTGAGGCACTTCCTCTCGAACGCTCTTATTTTTTCCATAACTGGTGGGCCGACATTGAACCAGATTTGGCATCCGTATGTTAATATCGGCCTCACCAGTAGCATGTAGCACAGTATTTTGATTCTGCTGTTCAGGATCTTTGAGTGAATGATCCTGCCGTTTATGTGCATTGCTTTCTTTGCTTTTTCGAGCTGTATTTGTATGTGTTCGTAGTAGTGGGCAAGTTTATCTATGTGTACTCCTAAATACCTCACTATTTCTCTGTGTGGTATGTGTGTGTTTGTGGTTGTGTCTGTGATTTGGAAGGATTTGTAGGTGTTTTTGTACGTCCTGCCCTGATTTCTTATTTTTTTCCTGATGAGTATTGTCTCACATTTCCCAGCATTAATTTTCAGTCTCCACGTGTCGTAGTAATCCTGTATTTGGCTGTAAAGTTTCTGTAGTTGTGTTTGTAGTGTTTTAATGTTTTTCCCTTCTGTGTATATGATGAGGTCGTCTGCAAATTGTATTGTCTTGGTGTCTGTTGATGAGGGTAGTCCAAAAAGTTTTGGTAGTTCTGCGTTGTAAAAGTTGAATAGAATTGGAGCTGTTACTGTTCCTTGTTGTAGTCCGTTCTTTAGTTCGTACGTTAAGTCTGATTTCTGTCCGTTCAGTTGGGTGTAGAGCGCTTTGCTGTGCAGCATGTTCGCTATTATTTTTATTAGGTGTGGGGGGCAGCTTTTTTTCAGGAGTTTATAGATCAGGCCCTTGATCCAAACTGAGTCAAAGGCCTTCTCTATATCCACCAGGCAAGCTGCCACGCTATTGTTTTTATGTAGTGCGTATTGGATATCTGATGTTAACTTGTGTAGTGCGTGTATGGTGCTGTGTTTGTGTCTGAATCCAAATTGAGTATCTGGTATGATGTGTTGCTCATCCAGGAATTGTTCAATCGCTATTTTAACGATCACTTCGAAGACCTTGGAGAGGTTTGGGAGTAGACTAATGGGTCGGTAGCTATTGATATTGTCTGGTTTTTTTCCTTTTTTCCTAATCGGTATGACTTTGGCTGTCTTCCACGCCAGGGGGAAGTAGCTGTTGTTAAGGCAGTGATTGAATATTATGCTGATGTCTTCAATGATTTTGTCCGGTAGGTTTTTTAGAACTATGTTCGGTATGTCGTCTGGTCCCGCTGATTTCTTATTGTTAATTTTGCCGAATATGTCCTTTGTGCGTTTTGTGTTTGTAAAGTAGTCTACGTATTGTTTGTCTGTCGGATTGTTTGCCGGGTTCGTCAATGAAAACGTTGTTAATTGTTTTTGCGTCTCTTGTTCGTTTCGTAGTTCGTCCATGAATTTGTTGTATGTTCTTTCTATTGTCTCTGTGTGTCTCCTTTTTTTGTCGTTGTGGCTTTTGACATTTACTGTAGCGAAGTTTGTGGCCAGGATATTGAGTTTTTGTTTTTCGTCCGTTATTATGTAGTTTCCGTCTTTGTCTCGAGTCTGTTTTATTGTATCTATTTTGGCGTCCTTAATTAGTTGTTTGCTATTTTTGTCTATGGTCAGTCTCTGTATGGTAAGTGGTTCTTTTTTCCTCAGTGTTCTATTGATTTGTGGGAACATCTGGGTGGGGTCTAACGGGATTTTTTTGATTTTGTTTTCCCAGAAGGTATTCACTGCTTTTTGGAATTCCTGTTTTATTTCTGTTTTTAGTCTTTTCAGTAATTGTTTTATTATTGTTATATTTTGTTGAGAGTGTTGTGACGGTCGTCGGTATTCGTTTAGTAGCGTTGTGAGTAAGTTGCTTTTGGTCTTTTGTAACTGTCTTATTCTAGGATTTACATATAGCTCGGCCGAGTTGTAGCTTGGGAGGATTGGGACTTCTTTGTCTATTGCCTGTTTTATTGTTATGGTGGTTTCTTGTACAAGTCTGTCTATATCTGCGTTTGTTATATTTAGATTCTGTGGTACGTCTACATTCCAGTTTTTTAGTATGTTGCGTCTGAATTTGGTCCAATTTGTTTTTGAATAATTGAGGGGGTGTTCAGGGTTTTTAAAGGGTATGTTGTCGTCTGGGTTCGGTAGTTGTAGTTGGATGTCTAATGCCTTATGGTCACTGTCGATGTCTATTGTGGGGATAATGTTGTATCCGTTTCCGTTTGTAATTTGTAGTCTACTGTCTATTAGTCCTATGTCTATGTATGCGTTGCTGCGTGGAAAGGTCGGTTCGTCTGTATGTATGAGCGTGGTCCTGTATTTGGTGGCGTTTGTTTGTAGCCAGTTGTTCAGTGCCCTCCCCCTGGCATTGCACGTAACATTTTTCCAATTTGTATGTTTGGCGTTGAGGTCGCCGGTTATTACATAGTAGTTGTTGGGGTTTTCCAGCTCCAGGGTCTCGAAAACGTGGTTTAATTCCTGGATGAGGGTGTCGTGTGGTGTCCAGGGTGCGTAAGCGGCTATTATGTATAGGTTTTTGTTTCTGTGTATTTTGATTTTTATGGTTGTATTTTCAAGTGCTGTGTTTTCTTGGGTGTTATGTATATGTTCGTGTATTATGGTGTTTTTGATAAGCGCTGCGACTCCACCTCCGTTACTGCTGTCTCTGTCTGTACGTATGATATTGTAGTTTTTGAATTTTGGTGTGTGTTGTCTTTTTAGTTTCGTCTCGTTGAGTAGGAGTAGGTCCGGTGTTTCGGTGTGTAAGAGTTGTGTTATGTTGTACCTTCTCTCGTTCGTTGCTATTGAGTTAACGTTTGCTGTGATTATTTTTAGTTTCCCGCGTCTAGTCATTGTATAAGCTGTGAGTATCCATGTCGTCTGTGTGTGTGCTGATTCCATGATATGCGTTGTGTAGCTGTGTGATGTTTTTAGTGTTTTCCTCAATTCTGTGTTCCAGTCTATGTATTTGTGTAGTCATAAACCTCTTCAGGTCATCGAAGAGGGCTTCTAATGGTGGTGGTGTAGCTGTGTGTATTTGTTGCCTTATGGCTTGTGTGTGTGTCGGAGTTGGGGTTATAGTTGGGTGTGTGGTATGGGTGGTGCTGTTTATAGGCATATTTACGCTTCGGGTTGCCGTCGCGTACGACATGTTTGGGCGTATGAGGCTGCTTTTCAGTGGTGTTGGTGTCGCTTCTTGTTGTCCAGGTGTCTTTTTGTGTGGTCCCATTGTTCTGGCGGTCTTCTCGGCTGCCCTGGCCCTCATTTTTTTATATTCAGGGCATCCTCTGTAGGATGCCGGATGACCATAACTCCTACATCTGACGCAGTACAGGAGTGCTGCGTCAACTCGTTCGTCCTTGGGGAGTTTGCACTCTCCTGGTGCGTGGGCTTCTGGGCATTTAATGCATTTGTAATTCATATTACAATTCCTTGAAGAGTGCCCTTCTCTTTGGCATCTTCTGCACGTAGTGGGGTCTTTCTTTATTAGTCGCTCCCAGGTGACTGCTTGGTGTAGCAGGTATTTAACCTGTGTTACGGCGTTGGTTTGGCTGCCTGGCGCTAGCTGGACTAGGTAGAATGGCAGAGGGCGGTTTTCCGCCTTCGCCCTTGTGGTTTGAAAGCGTGCTACTTTCGTAATGGTTACGCTCTTGGGTGTTGTCTGTTGCAGCTCTTCCATGATCTCCTCGGTGGAGAAGCTGTGATCCAGCCCTTTAAGAATCAGGTTATGCGGCTTTTGGTTCTTCGGGGTGTATGTAAAGTGCTGTATTTGTCTGTTTTTAAGAATTTCCACTGCTTTTGCGTGGTCGATTATTGAGTCCAGTTGTACGTTATGCCTTTTGTTGTTAATTCTCTTAATATGGAATGTTTTTAGCCCCAGGCTTTCTTTTAGTATGCGTAACGTAGTATTTTGGGTGGCGTCCTCTATAATTATGAGTGGTGGTTTTGCGGTGTTTTGATTCCCGGTTGTTGGCTGCCCTGTTGCTGATGGTTTTACGGTTTCACGCGCTTGTTTTTTTTTCTGCTGGGTTGGCATTGGGGCCTCCCTGCGGAGTTTTTCGGTACTTGGGCCTGGTTGGGTATCCGGGTCCACGTCTTCCGGTGTTTCTGCCGAGCGGGGCCTTTTTTGCGTGGGCTGCTCCTTCCTAGCGCTGCCCTTTTTCCTGTCCGCTGGGCTGTCCTTGAGTGTTGAGGGCAGTTCGGCGGCCATTTTGCGTCCTTCTATGTTTGCGAGGGAGGACGCGTTTTTTTCGCGCTCTTCTTTAAGTTGTTTAGCTAGCTCCTTAATTGTCTCTTGTAAGGACACTATGAGTTTTTTTAACTCCTCTGTTTCATGAGGTGCCTGTGCCTTATCGGTTGGCGGTGGGCCTTGTTTGCCCGGTTGTATCTGTGCCTTGCTCTTGGCCATGGCTTCCTCTTTTAGCTTGGGGTTCACTAAGGGTTGCGGCGTCTGTTTGGTCGCTCCTGTTGGTTTGATTTTGATTGAGGTCGCGGTATCACCTGCGACCCATTTTTTCCCCTCGGTGATTATTTTCTCGAGGTCCGTTTTATTTATTATTACCTTTTTTCTTTCCATATCTTGTTTTTGGCGCTACGCATGTTCGTGCGTAGCGCTTCCTTTGGCTTCCTTTTCCCGCTGTTTATGAGTTGCTTCTGTTGGTTTATTCCACTCGTCAGCTGGATTTATTGAACGCACAGTTATATTTATTATATCTATGCCTGCTTCTATTTTCCCGCAACTGGGACTCTACAGTTCACTTCACTTATACACAAGGTTTCGCTTTATTACTTTGGGGCCTTAGCCGTGCTCGGTGTTGCCTCTGCGGCGCTCTGGGCGATACTCAGCACGACGCTCTAACCAACTGAGCTAATGGGCCAACTGAGTCCTCTTTCTTCTTCCACCGCATTTACTTGTAATTTGATTTTCTTAGAAATAAAAATGATGTAATTCGTGTTATGCGCTATATTACAAAAACGAATGCTGGCCCATGAATGGATCGAACCCGCGACCTTCGCGTTATTAGCATGACGCTCTAATTTTTTTTTTCTAATTCTTTTTATTCAAAGCCACTGATAATACATTGTACACATGGTCTTGTGGTGAATAGTCCACCCTTCACATTTGGTATCTTACTTGCTACAGGGTGATGGCCTGGTCGTCAGGTGACGCTCGCCATCGGTGTCAGGGGTACATTTTTTATCTGATGGGATTTTGCCTAATTAGCGTTTCGGTTTTTGGTCGCTCGTTTGTTTTTGCCTATAAATTCGGTTTTATTATTCCCGATTTCCAAAAACGAGCCGCTCCGTTGTGGGCTCCGAAAAAGAGTTCGAGGGGGGGTTGCGCCTGTCTTGCAGCTCGACTTGTTTATTTACATCTATGTACACTCATTCACCCGTCCATCTGTTCACACATTCACTGTCTCGATCTCATACATTCTGGTTTTGCGCTGTGCTTCTTGATTTGTTCTTTATTTAGATTGCAGTATCGGTGTGTTGCGCTTTTCTCTTGTTCGGGGGGAATTATTTTCTGTGTTTGCGATAGTGTGTTGTGCGTTGTTGTTTATTCGTGTGCGTTGGTTTCTTCCAGCCACCAGTATTTTTTTCTGTTTATTCTGTGTTGCCTGTTCTGGTCTCTTTCCGGTATCGTCATGTTGTATACTAGTTTTTGTGTGGTATGTTTGCTGTTTATGTGCGTTTCGTAGCGTATCCGTTTGTCGTTGGCTGCTCTTTGTATGTGGTAGATTATGGGTATGTTGTTGGTGTCTGTTATTCTTCCGGTTTTGTCTAATAGTGTGAAAGCCTCCGGGGGGACGTATCCTGTCTGAAGTGATTTTGCGTGGAATTCGTCGTGTGGGTATAGTATACTGCTTATTAGTGTCATTTTCTATTGTTCGTGTGTTTGCGAAGTAGTTTCTTGTGAAATTTATAATGTGGTTGTCAATTCTTGGTATGTTTGCTGTGATTGTATAGTGTTTTGGTGCTTATGTAGTGTTTGTAGTGTGTCGCTTCGTTTCTGTGAAATCCGGTGCACACTCTGAGGCATTTCCTTTCGAATGCCCTTATCTTTTCCATGGTGGGAGGGCTTATATTATACCATATGGGGCCTCCATACGTTATGATTGGCCTAATTGGCAGTAGGTAGCTGAGTGTTTTATTCTGTTGTTGAGTAATTTGGAATAGAAGATTCTACCGTTTGCATGGAGGGCTTTTGCCGCCTTTTGTAGCTGTGTGTTGATGTGTTCGTTGAAGTGTGCCAGCTTGTCTATGTGTACTCCTAAGTATTTTACCGTGTCCTTGTGGGGTATGTTTGTGTTCGTGTTTGTGTCCTTTATTTGGAACGATTTGTATGTGTTTCTGTATGTTTTGCCTTGATTTTGTATTTTTCTTCTGAAAAGTATCGTCTCGCATTTTTTGGCGTTTATTTTTAGTTTCCATGTGCTGTAGTAGTCCTGTATCAGGTTGTACAGTTTTTGTAGCTGGTCTTGTAGTTTTTTAATATTTTTTCCTTCGATATATATTATCAGATCGTCGGCGAATTGTATAGTTTTCGTGTCTATTTATGTTGGTATCCCGAATAGTTGTGGTAAGTCTGCGTTGTATATGTTAAAGAGTGTCGGTGCTGTCAGTGTTCCCTGTTGTAGTCCGTTTGTTATTTCCCGTGTCATGCCTGATTTCTGTCTGTTGAGTTGAGTGTAGAATTTCTTGTTGTGTATCATGTTTGCTACGATTTTTGTTCGGTGTGGAGGGAATTTTTTTTTAATTAGTTTGAAGATTAGCCCTTTGGTCCACACCGTGTCAAATGCCTTCTCTAGGTCAATTAGGCCTGCTGCTATGGTGTTATTACTGTGTAGTGCGTGCTGTATGTCTGACGTTAGTTTGTTGAGTGCGTGTATTGTGCTGTGTTTGTGTCTGAAGCTAAATTGCGTGTCGGGTATTATGTGCTGTTCGTCCGTGAATTTTTCTAGTTGTGTTTTTATTATTACTTCGAATACTTTTGAAATGTTTGGGAGTAAACTGATGGGTCTGTAGCTGTCTGCGTCGTCCGGTTTTTTCCCTTTCTTTTTTATGGGGATTGTTTTTGCTGTCTTCCATGCGTTTGGGAAGTAGCAGTTGTTGAGGCAGTGGTTGAACAGTCCGTTATAGTCTTCGGTGATTTGGTTGGGTAGATTTTTGAGTACGATGTTCTGTATGTTGTCCGGTCCCGAGGATTTTTTGTTGTTGATTTTTCGGAATATGTCCTTTGTGCGTTTGGAGTTAGTGAAGTAATCTGTGTATTGTTTGTCTGTGGGGTTGTTTGCCGGGTTCGTTTCTGTGAATGTTGTTAGTTGTTTTTGTGACGTTTGTTCGGTTCTGATTTCGTCCATGAATTTTTTATGCGTTTTTTCTATTATTTCCGTGTGTCTCTGTTTTTTGTATCTGTGGTCTTGCTCGTAGGTCGCTGCGAAATTTGCGGCTAGTATGTCTAATTTCTGTCTTTCGTCAGTTATTATGTAGTTTCCGTCTTTGTCTTTCGGCTGTTTTGTGTGGTCTATTTTCGCGTTTCTGAGGAGTGGTATTTTGTTCTTGTCTATTGTTAGTTTCTGTATGTTTAACGAATCTTTTTTCCTGAGCGTGTTGTTAATTGATGTGAACATCTTTTGGGGGTTTACTGGGATTTTTTTAATTTTGTTTTCCCAGTATATGTTGACCGATTTTTGGAATTCGTGTTTAATTTTAGCTTTACATTTTTTTAATAGGTTCCTGGTTTCTGTGATTGTCTGCGTGGCGTTTTGCGTTGGGTTTCTGTATTCGTTTAGTAGTATCGTCAGTAGCGTGCTTTTGGTTTTTTGCAATTTGCTTATTTGTGTGTTTACGTATAGTTAGGCGGAGTTGTATGTGAGGAGGGTTGGTATGTCGTTTTCTATTGCTTCATTTATGGTCGTCGTGAGGCCTAGTAGTAGTCCGTCTATATCGTCGTTCGTTATGTTTTGGTGTTTTGGTATTTGTGTCTTCCAGTTTTTATTTAAATTTTGTCGGAATTTGTTCCAGTTTGCTTTCGCGTAGTTGCGTGGGCGTTCCGGGGTTGCGAAGGGTATGTATTCGTCTTCTGTTGGCAGGGAGAATTGCATGTCTATTGCGCGGTGGTCGCTGTCTGTGTCGATTGTTGGTATTGTGTCGCTTTCGTTGCCGTTTGTGATGTGAAGTCTGCTGTCTATCAGTCCTATGTCTATGTGTGCGTTGCTGCGTGGGAAGGTGGGTAGTTCGGTTTTCAGGAGTGTAATTTTGTGTTGTGTGGTGTTGTCTTGTAGCCAGCTGTTTAAGGCTCTTCCTCTGGCGTTGTATGTGTTGTTTCCCCATTGTGGGTGTTTGGCGTTGAGGTTGCCCGCTACTATGTAATAGTTTCTTGTGTTTTTTAGATCAAGTGCCTTGAATATGTGGTCCAGGTCTTTGGTGAATGTGTCTGCTTGCGTCCCTGGGGTGTATGCTGCTACTGCTATTAGGTTTTTGTTATTTAGTAGTTTTATTTTTATTGCCGTGTTTTCTATTATTGTTGTTTCGTGTGTGATTTGTATGTGTTCGTGTGCTATGGTGTCTTTAATTAGTATCGCTACTCCTCCCCCGTTGTTGCTTTCTCTGTCGTTGCGTATGATGTCGTAACCTTTGAATTTCGGTCTGTGGTGTTTTTTTAGTTTCGTCTCGTTTAGTAGGAGTAGGTCTGGTTTTTCTTGTTTAAGTAGTTGTGTTATGTTATATCGTCTTTCGTTTGTTGCTATGGAGTTTACGTTTGCGGATATGATTTTTATGTTATTGTGGTTATCCATTAAATAAGCTGTATGTGTCCATGTCTTCGTTATAGTTGTTTGTTCCGTAGTACGCGTTGTGGAGGTGTGTGATTCTTTGTGCGTTTTCGTCTATTCTGTTTTCCAGCCTATTTATTTGCGTTGCCATAAATGTTTTTGGTCTTCGAAGAAGGCTTCTAATATGGGTGGTGCGTGAGTTTGTTGTCTGCTGTCTGGTGTGTGTGATGTGCTGTGTGCTGTGGATTGGGGCGTGTGGTTGCTGGCGGTGGCTCGGGTGTTTTTTGTGTTTGCGTTTGTCTTGGCTGCGTTTGCATACGTTGTGTTGGGCCTGACTGATGTTTTCTATTTTGGCTCTGGCCGTGTTCAATTTTTGTGTGTTCGTTTCTGTTCTTTTGTTTTTCATGTCTCTTATGCGCTGTATGTTTTTTTCCACTTCTCGCAGCCCCTGTACGACGCCGGGTGCCCGTGTTTCTTACATCACACGCAGTACAGGAGCGCTGGGTCTATTTTACTATCTTTTGGGATTTTGCATTGGCCTGGCTCATGCGTTTCGGGGCACTTGCCGCATTTGTACTCTAGATTACAATTTCGCGCGGTGTGTCCGTCCCTTTGGCATCGCATGCAGGTGACTGGGTCCCTTTTTATTAGTCTTTCACAGGTCACCACCTGATGCAGGACGTATTTGGTTTGCGTGATCGCGCTTACGTCGCTTTCCGGCGGGAGTTGGATTACAAAGAAGGGGAGTGTTCTGTTTTCGCGTTTGGTTTTTGCGGTATTGAATGGCGTTATTTTAGTAATTGTGGCGTTTTTGGTTGTTTTACTTTGGATGTCAGCAAGGATTTCATCGGGTGAAAAACTGCTGTCTAGGCCTTTTAATATTAGGTTGTGTGGTCTTAGAGTTTTCGGGGTGTATGTGTAGTGTTTTATTTGTTTGTGTTTTAGGGTTTCAATAGTGTTGGTGTGGTCCGCTATAGTTTCTAATTGTATGTGGTGTTTTTTGTCGCTTACTCTTTTAACTGTGTAGTCTTCTAGGCCCACGTTGTCGTTTAGTATCCGGTAAGTAATTTGCTGTGGAGTTTCTTCCACTATTATTGTAGGGGGTTTGGTTGTGGCGGTCCTTGCTGGGGTGGGGTTTGGGGTTGGCTGGCGTGGGTGTCAGACGTTGTCGCTTTCCGACGTGGTCCCTTTCCTTTGGGGGGTTGGTATTGGTGGTTCCGTTCTATGACGGTGGGTGCTGGGGCCTGGTTGGCCGTCGGCGTCCGCTTCCTCGCTGGCTTCGGCCGAGCGGGGCATTTTGGTGGTGGTGGGGTCCTTCCGCGTTTCCGTCTTCCTGGGGGCGCTGCTTGGCGTGGGCCAGCGTGGCTCGGCGTCCATTTTGTCTCCCTGGTTCCTTGTTTTTCGCGAGTTTTTCTCCCTCTCCTTGTGGAGTTGCCGCGTCAACTCCCGCATCGTCTCGTTTAATGTTATGATGAGGCTTCTTAATTCCTCCGCCTCACATTCTCCCTTTTTTTGCTGCGGGTGTGGGGCTCTGCTTCCCTGTCTGCTGCGGATTTCTTGCCTTCATATCGGCGTCCTCCGCTGTTGTAGAAAGGCTGGTATCGGCGCAGGCTTCGCTGCTCTTGTGCCTTTCGGTTTTAGAAATCTCGTGGGGTCGGTGGCTTTGGGGTAATCTCCCACCCACCGCTTGCCCTCATTTAGCAGCCTGTCGATTTCCTGCTTACTAAGTGTTGTCGCCTGATTCATTGCATGCTTTTCGCGTGCTCGCCCTGCTGCCTTTCTCACGGGCGCGTGCGGGTGGGCGCCGCTGCCCTCTCCTTTGCTTCCTTTCTCTCATCTTCGCTGCTTTTCTTCCTTTTTTTCTTTTTACACTTTTTGATCTGCGTATTCCGGCTTTGGTTCCTAATGGTGGTGATTTTATGCCTGTGTCACTATTTTTTCCATCTTGACGCGCTCTTTGTATCCGTGGGGCTTGTCCGTGCGACAGGTCCTCTCGGCACGACGCTCTGGGCGCTACTAGCACGACGCTCTAACCAACTGAGCTAATGGGCCTCACTGTTTCTCATGTCTCTAGACACACGAGTGTTATGCCATGAGGGTAGACGTCTCGAACCGACGCATTACGTCGCTAATTTAATGGCAATGAATTCAGTTAAGATGACGGTCCATATATTATGTTATGCATTGATGAGTTGGAAAATGGATTTACGTTGTACCACGCTAAATTTACGCGTATATTGATCCAATATTTGGACCGTATATCCGAGGCTGTATTCTAATATTTATAATTAATTTTAATAACAAATTGGGCTTGGGTTTACGTAACAACACATAGACATTGTATATTCGTGTAGATACGCGGTTATAGGGACACCGACAGTACGTGGGAGAGCTATCCTATATATATATTAATTCTCATCTACATAGATCGCAAATAAAAGCATGCTGATTTCAAGAAGAATGAGGAAGGAAGAGATACACATATTTCATCGACGCTTCCTCTTCGAAGATTACTCCAGTAATTCTAATTGAAATTTTATTCGACGATATTATTCGAGTTGTTATTCGACTAATGGCTAAACTCTGACATACGTGCTCACACGTGTAGTAATTTTATCCAACTATAGACGTAGTGAATTATGAACACGGCGAAACCTTAACGATATCTTTCTTTATACTCGGTCCAAAGTTCTATGTTAAATTAAACTCCAATTACAAGATCCGTTTATGCGTGGAAACTTTGTTGCACGTTCGCGCGCTGCCACGCTCGCGTTATCTAAAGAAATCATAAGCGTCTGCATACTTGTACGCTTGCATTCTTTGGCTGGTTCACGAGGCGATCGCGATTATTAGAAACGATGATTGTTCGCGGTTGCCGGAGGTTTGCTTCCCCGCGAAGGGAGGTTTGTGAACCCTATATCGATTCGATTCCATCCTAGAGGCAATAAGAAACGGTCAATAGACTGTCGACTTTTACATGTGTACATTGCGTTCTAACAATAGATTCGCATCGCGTTTCGAACCTCCGATGAAGTGGCCGATGAAATAAGAGGGAAAATTGTGGAATCTCGTGTTTTCGCAATTTCATACCCTGGCAATAATTTCTATGCAACTTTCCGCGTCCAATGTGTCTGCGCTAACCAAGCCGTAGGGCTCCATTTTCGCAGTCTTCAACGCTGCTTAAAGATACGTAAAACGAGGAACGATCACACGTTATTACGTGTAAGCACCTATAAAATGAACGCACGAAGCAGCGAACGGCTAATATAAAAAGTGTATAAAACCCTCAACGGGGTTGACTCGAAGCAAGTGGTTAGGGTGAGAGGGGTTGAAAGTTACCCTAAAATATTTTATTCCGAAGACCTGTTTATTGTCATGAGACAAATTGAATTTTATCTAGTGGCACTCTTACGATGCTTATTCGAATGTACATTTTCAATAGGAAACTCGGCAGGAAATTTCCGGGTAACCCAATGTGAGAACAAGTCATTTGCATACTACCCGCACATCTTTGCATCTTCAACTCTCCTACAAATGCTTAAAGATCCGCAGTCTACGTATGAATGTCAGTCATCTTACGTGAATGCAAATTGCAAATGCGTTAAAGCGGATAAAGCGAGGGACATTGGACTTTGTCGTACCGTTTCAATTAATCGATAGTTAATCCGTTATATTGAACGTACAAAAGGATGATCATAAATAAAGGAGCTCTTGAACAATATTCTACTGGAAACCGAAGCAATTTTTAGCTTAAATACGTTCTGTTGTAAAATCAGTTTATTATATAATACATTAACATATTAAATAACAGTGGATTCGCGTATACAGTCTATAATGAAATAAGAATAAGTAAAGTGCTATAAGATACTTTAAACTTTCTGCCTTGCACGCAACGACAGTGACAAGTGTGTCTTTCGACTGTCGGCTATTAACTAAAAACACAAGGGCGAAAAACCAAAACCCTTGTCCGCACCACGGACAACCCCTTCCACAAGACACGGCTTAAGATGCCTGAAAGATGGGAACCATAGGCCGTAGATGCTTGACACATCTGGCATCATCGTTGCATTCCAACACCCTTCCTCAACGACGATGATCACTTTAATTTTTACTTTGATTTATCGCTCTAAGCAAACCGCACCTCTCAATAAAATACTTTAGTTTTTCTTTACCTAGAGGTTTTGTTAAAAAATCAGCAACCATTTTATCTGTAGGACAATATTCGTAATTTACTATTCCCTGATTCTGTACGTCTTTTATATAGTGAAACCTTGTATCGATATGCTTAGTTCGATTATTAAACTTATTATTACATAAACGCTTTAAACAACTTTGATTGTCCTCAAACATTATTGTCTTTTTACACTGATCTTCCTGTTCAAAGTCTTCGAGCAAACGATGCAACCACAATGCTTCTTGCGTTGCTTCTGCGAGTGCAACATATTCGGCTTCAGTGGAGGACAATGAAACACACGACTGTTTCCTACATGCCCAGCTTACCGATGCTCCGAATATGTGAAATAAATACCCGCTGTTCGATTTTCGGTCGTTTTTATCATGAGCCCTATTGGCATCAGCAAAACCGATTAGGTCCTTATTACCATCTGGATGACCAAGTTTCAGCTCGTATCCTTTTGTTCCTTTTAAATATCTGGCAACCCTTTTTAATTCTGTCCAGTCATGTGTTGTAGGCTGATTATTGTGTTGACTTAAAATCGTGAAACTTGCTGCAATGTCTGGTCTCGAATTCACGGCTACATACAGCAAAGCCCCAATCAATTGCTGGTATTTGTTGTTATCTGACATTATCGTTCCATCTTCCCTGTATTTTAGATAACCTTGATCTAACGGTATGTTAGCGATTTTTGCATCCTGCAAGCCGAACCTATGCAAAATCTTCTCTATATATTTGTCCTGGTTGATGTAATAAAAACCGTTTTCATCCTTTCTTATTTGCATGCCTAAGTAATGTTTCAACGTTCCCAAATCCTTAAGATGAAACTGTTCCTTTAGGGAATTGGCTGTTTCAACAATTTTATTTATATTGTTTGAGGCAATTAAAATATCGTCTACGTATATGATTATGTATATCAATTCACCTTTATCATCCTTGGTATACAGGCATGGATCTGCTTTACCTTGTAACGAAATTATATTTCTTTAGCAAAGTACTTAACTGGACGTTCCAAATTTTTGCGGCTTGTTTGAGACCATAGATTCCTTTATTTAATTTGCAGACATAATTGTCCTTACCTGGTACTTCATACCCTTCCAGTTGTCTCATATAAATGTCCTCTGAAAGCTTCCCGTTGAGGAACGCCGTCTTCGCATCGAAGTGCTTTATTACCATCTTCTCTTGACCTGCCACTGCTACAAGGGCTCTGAAGGTCGTCTGTCGTACAACAGGTGCAAAGACCTCGTCGTAGTCTAACCCGTATTTTTGTGAAACACCACGGGCGTTAAGCCTTGCTTTATATCTTTCAACAGTCCCGTCACCCTTATGTTTCACTTTAAATACCCATTTGCATGTAACAATGTTTTTACCTGTGAAGTCCTCTTCGGGCTTGCTTTCCTAAGCAGTCACTAGAGTCTCATATGATTCTGGGAGACTGCGAAGTAATATTACGGCTATGAAGTTTTCCGGGATGTCCTGTCCGAGAGCGATTAACTTTTCATAATATCCCGTCATTGTGGTAATGTGCTGTTCCATATCACCATCTTCTTTCATTACCGTACGGCACAAATGCTTTAACAAGATGACTTTATTTGTTAAGGTGGCATTTTGGTGTTATTCCCTTAACAAATCCCAGGTTTCACTTGCTGTTTTCGCTTTCCTTATGTGCTGAAACTGATCGTCCTCGACTAGGAGTCCAATCGTTGCACGAGCTTCATCGTCTTTAAGCTTACACGCAGCAGTCACTGGTTCCAGTTTGTTCTCCGTTATCACATCCCACAATTTTCCTTTAATTAACAATAGTTCCAGTTTGTAACTCCATACCGAATAGTTTTCATTGTTTAGTTTCTGAATTGCAAACTGAGCACCACTTGTACCGCAAGACATTTTTATTCACTTTATTGTTCTTTAGTTCACAAACAGAAGTTTTTCACTGTCTTTATTATTCTTATTCACCTCATTCGCTATACACTGACCCTGGGCCCGTAACCTGTTGTAAAATCAGTTTATTATATAATACAATAACGTATTAAATAACTAGGGATTCGCGTATACAGTCTATAATGATATAAGAATAAGTAAAAAGCTATAAGAAACTTGAACTTTTTGCCTTTCATGCAACGACAATGACAAGTGTGTCTTTCGACTCTCGGCTATTAACTGAACGCAAGGGCGAAAAAACCAAAACCCTTGTCCGCACCACGGACAACCCCTCCATAAGGCACGGCTTAAGATGCCTGAAAGATGAGAACCATAGGCCGTGGATGCTTGACACACCTGGCATCATCGTTGCATTCCAACAAACCTCAATTCTTTCCCTTCAAATCTGAGCCCAGTTTAGTCGTAACGAATAAAATAAATAGCGCTACGATTAAAGGCACTTAATAAGATGGGAGAAATTGATAAAGAAAGGTGACACGAAATGTAAAAGGTGCCAAAAATATGGTCATACAGCAAGCAACTGCAATATGAATGACAGATGTATGAAATGTAATGAACCCCACGGTCCCGAGGAATGCAGAATCAATCAGGTTGCAGAAAAATCTAACAAAACGCTTTTCTGTGTAAACTGTAAATAAGAAGGGCATCCTGCTTCTTACAAGGGTTGTCCATAGTTCAAAGTGTACCAACTTAATGTTATGAACCAAAACAGTAAAGTGTATAAAACCGTAGAAAAACTAATAGTCAACTAAGCATATACCAAAACAGGTGTATCATATGCAAGGCCCCCGGGTAACAAAAAAACAAGATATGCTCCCAGGCACAACACTACCCAACGCAATTGGTATCTCCAGCACACATGCAACACATACCCCATGGGATCAGGACCAGAAGCAAATAGTCATACTAGAAGCAAGAACTACCAAAATAGAAAAATCAATAGAAAACGTAGCAAGTACAATTGAACCTATGAACACACAAATAAGACAGCTATCAGACATGCTAAGAAATTACCAATACTTTTGTGGCGGACTGTCGAGCGTCTTAAAGGAAAGTCCCAGGATTTTGGTTTTCCGAAGGACCGCATGTTGCGTGAGACCGAACTGAAGTGCGGGCAATAAACGTGAAATATGCCAGACCCTCGGTTCGGAGAAAAGGACAGTTCGGAGGAGTACGGGAAAGACAGAACGTTCCGAGAATTCGCCACGTTGACTTCACGAGTTAGAACACATTATAATATAGCTAGCTGTTAAGAACAATAAATATCGTTGTTGTTATCGTTTATCGGATTAATTAATATATTTCACCCACGTCACATCCCAAACTGGTGACCCCTCTTGCAAAAGAATATAATTACGTGAGGTGTAGTTACTGTGAACTTCGTGCTATTGGCGTACGGTGTTTACGCGAAAATGTCTTTACCGGGTCAATCTGGCTCTAGCGAGGAGACTGGGAGTGGAAACTCCAATATTTCCGTAACCAGTACTTTGCGGATTCCCGTATTTTGGCCGCAGAAAGTAGCTTTATGGTTCAAACAGTTGGAAGCCCTGTTTCTTATCAGCCGAATGACCGAGGACGAAACGAAATTTGGTTACGTCGTGGCGCAGTTGGATGGAAAGTACGCCGAGGAGATTGAGGACGTAATTTGCAACCCGCCGGACGAGAGCAAATACGATAAACTGAAGCAGGACCTGATTAAGCGACTATCCGACTTGGATAGAGCTCGTGTTCGGAAGCTACTGGAAGCGGAAAAAATGGGGGACCGTACGCCGACGCAATTTTGGCGTCATTTAAGGAAATTAGCAGGCACGTCGGTCAACGACGAATTTTTGACGAAACTATGGAAGAATCGGCCTCCGGTAAAAACGCAGCTAGTACCAGCAGCAACTTCCGATAATGGCGGTGCCAAAGCCGCTGAAATAGCGGATAGAGTACACGATATACCACCTGAAAATGGGAGAATAGCCGCAGTGGCAGGTACCTCCGAGATGGATCGCCTATGCGAGGAGTTAAAGCAGGTAAAACTGCAACTCAATGCAGTTCTACGACAATCACGAGCTCCTCAAGGAAAGTTCCAATCACCTGCGCGTGGTAGGCCGTGTGAACCTAGCAAGGATCGGCAGCAGGCACGGGGCGCGAAACCCCCGAATTGGTTGTGCTGGTACCATTACAGGTGGGGCGAAAAGGCAACGTCGTGCAAGAAACCGTGTGCGTGGTATTCGGGAAACGGGGAAAACCGTCGTCCATAAATGCGGCAACTCTCGACGGTCATAATCCCGGCCGCATCTTCGTAACGGACAAATATAAAAAAGTTCGGTTTCTCGTAGACACAGGGGTGGGTGTATGCGTTTTTCCGCTGTCGCGGACGAGTGGTCATTCGCAGAAAAGCGAATACAAATTGTACGCAGCAAATGGTACGCATATTGCCACCTACGGAACGGTTACCGTAAACTTGAATTTGTCCTTACGCCGCGAGTTTTTATAGTGCTTCATTATTGCCGATGTAGAAGGACCAATTATCGGGATGGATTTTCTAGCCCATTACAACCTGTTAGTTAATTCGCGCAATAGACGTTTGATCGATGGAACAACGAATTTGTCCACCATCGGGTGCGTGGCTAGTGTAAACTCGCCGACAATAAAGACAATGGTGAGTGGTTCAAAATATCATCGCCTTCTTGCCGAGTATCCAGACCTGACACGCCCTGCAGTATTCCAAAGAGATACGGTCAAGCATAGCGTCGTGCATCATATCGAGACGACACTAGGACCGCCGGTGCATTGTAAACCCAGGCGCCTCGCTCCGGATCGGTTGAAGGCGGCCAAAGCGGAAATAGGCCTGATGCTACAGCAGGGAATCATCCGTCCTTCGAAAAGCCCGTAGTCTTCGCCGCTACACCTGGTTCCAAAATAAGATGGAGGGACGCGACCGTGTGGTGATTATAGCGCGCTCAATAATCGCACACGCCGACACAGGTATTCGCCGCCTCATATTCAGGACCTTTCACATTCCTTGCACGGAAAGCGAGTATTTTCCAAAATAGATCTCGTGCGCACGTATAGTCAGTTTCCGGTTGCACCCGCTGATATTGAGAAGACCGCGATAACGACGCCGTTCGGCCTCTTCGAATTGTTGTTCACGCCTTTTGGCCTGCGTAATGCCGCGCAGACATGTCAGCGTTTTGTTGATGAAATTACTCAAGGCCTTGATTTCATTTTTGCGTACATTGATGATTTTTTCATTGCATCCAAGGATGAGGCTGAACACTACGAGCATCTAAAAGTTTTACTTCGAAGACTGAGTCAGTACGGCGTCGTCATAAATTCAGCAAAATGCATATTCGGCGTAGTGGAAATTTCCTTTCTCGGTTATACGGTCAATAGCGAAGGTATAAAACCAATGGGCGAGCGCGTCGATGCGATTTCGAAATTCTCGAAACCCGAAAATGTTGAAGTACTTAGGTGGTTTTTGGGAATGGTAAACTTTTATTGTAGGTTTATTCCGGACGCCGCTTGATTGATGAAACCCCTAAACGATTTACTGAAAGGTGTTCGGTCGGGAAATTCGCCGGTCATTTGGACGGAAACGGCGAACAAAGCTTTTATTAATGTTAGGGATAGTCTAACGAAGGCCACTATGCTTGCGCATCCCGCGCCGGACGCACTAATTAGTGTCGTAGTTGACGCGTCCGATTTTGCGGTCGGCGCGGTTTTACAACAGCTCGTAGATGGGGCCTGGCAGCCACTTGTATTCTTAATAAAAGCCCTCTCTGTAGCACAATGTAAATATAGCGCCTATGATCAAGAGCTTTTAGCGGCATATACCGCAGTAAAACGTTTCCGGCATTTTGTATATGGGCGGAATTTCGCTTTATACACCGATCATAAACCATTGACGTTTGTATTTAGTAACAATTTGGTAAATGTAGATATATAGATTATATAGGCCAGTTTACGACGGATAATCGTCATATTAAAGGCATGGACAGCACTGTTGCGGACGCTCTGTCGCGTATTGTGAAAAATACAAGCTATAGATCATAAGGCAATGGAACAGGCCCAAGCAAGCGATGCAGAATTAAAAAAAATTTTGAAATCCAGTTCTGGTGCATTTCGTTTAAAAAAGACTTATTTCCCGGGATTCGATGTTAACCTGTTTTGCGATACAGCAAATGATACAATAACGCCTTTCGTTCCTTTACCATTGAGACGCATGGTTTTCGACTCTCTTCGTGGGCTCTCTCACTCTGGCGTTCGTGCAACGCAGAAGCTAATCTCCATGCGTTTTGTATGACCTTCCATAAATAAAGATTGTCGAGTTTTGGACACGGCATTGCATTTCATGCCAGCGATCGAAGGTCACGAGACACGTCGCAGTCCCCGTCGGCAACTTCGACAATTCCAGCGAGAGGTTCGAACACGTGCACATTGACATAGTAGGGCCATTACCGATATTCCAAGGTTTAAGGTATCTTGTGACGTGTATCGACAGATTCTGTCGCTGGCTGAAAGCTATCCCTATCGCGGAAATGTACGCCGAAACGATAACAAACGCATTCGTTAGTTCGTGGATTGCGCGTTTTGGAATACCGCGGAGAATTACTACGAATCGGGGACGCCAGTTCGAATCGCTTTTATTTAAAGAACTGTCGCGATTAATCCGAACCTCTCACTTCCGAACAACCTCCTCTGATCCTCAAGCAAATGGGATGGTAGAAAGGTTACATCAGCAAATTAAAGCAGCGATAAAATGCTATGAGACAGATAATTGGATTGAAGTGTTACCAATTGTCTTACTTGGTATTCGCACAGCATACAAAGAGGATTTAAAAACCACATTAGCGGAGTTTGTTCTCAGCGCAGGAATACGTTTACCGGGCGAGTTTCTTATCGCGAGCCGGTAGGATACGCAAACAAGTTACGCAAACCAACTCCGAAGACGCATGGAAAATTTAAAACCGTCGTCCGCTACACGCCATGGAACGAACAAAACGTTCGTTTTCAAAGAATTGTCGACCAGTCCCTTTGTATTTCTACGGCACGACGCGATCAAGGGTCCGTTGCAACCACCGCACGACGGGCCATTTAGGGTAGCAAAGCATGGGGACAAGACCTTTGTAATCAAGGTAAAAGGGAAAGAGTGCACTGTCTCGATTGACAGGCTGAAGCCTGCGATTGTTTGAAACGAGAATGTATGCGAACCTAATCCTAGGGTGATCGACAGCGAAGTTGCAGTAGAAACGGCGATTAGTAATAATACCGGTCAATGTGCGTCACGGTCAGGTAGAAGACTTTGATTCCCTGACCGTTATCAAGCAGGGTTTCCTTAAATATAAGTTTTTTTCTAATGTCTGAAGCGTTGTAGCATTAAGATCTCATGTACCATCCATGTGTTATATTGTGTATTTAGACTAAGAATGTTATTATGTGTGGCGCCAGTTTTGTTTACACGCATGAGTGTGTCTATAATTTCATGTATACCGTGTGGGTGAGCGTTAGTCACTGGTAACGGGGTAGCGTGATGGACTGTCGTGCGTCCGAGGGGAAAGTTCCAGGATTTTGGGTTCCCAAAGGACCGCATGTTGCGTGCGACCCAATCGAAATGCGGGCAATAAAAACGGAGATATGTCAGATCCTCGGTTCGGAGGAAAAGACAGTTCGGAGGAGCACGGAAAAGCCAGAGCGTTCCGAGCATTGTCCACGTCAACGTCGCGCGTTACGACACACGATAATAGAACTAGTCGTTAAGAACAATAAATATCGTTGTTACCGTTTATCGCAGCAGACAATATATTGCACCCACACCACATCCCAAAAGCGTAGTTATTCCATAAATGTTAAGTAAAAGTGGTACAAATTATATCGTATTTGGTTTCATTTTAATAAAAAAATGGCATTAATATGATAAATAAACTTCTGAAAAGAAAGATAAAAAAATGAAAAACTTTTAAGTTGCATTAGCACAGCGATACATGGGCATTTAAACCTCTTCGAATGCTCGGATTCTGATTCTCACTTTGTCTTTCGCTCGTTGCTCTTTCCGACGCCAGAGATCAGACGAGGTTTGAGTTTCGTGTCCTCAGCGGACATAGGCCCGGCTGCAACCTCTTGGCGAGATAACATTATATGTGTATGAATCGGACACCCATATCCCTCATGGATCATGTGTGATCCATACGGTCTGAACGAGACATAAAACAAAACAATATACAATGTAAAGTTGTCCCTCCGAATTACACGGTGGTTCGGAACATTTGTGTATCGCGTTAATGAAGGCTCGCGTAATTTTGAGACCTCCCTTCTTACTCCTACTACAAATTTATATTACATATGTACATACATAGTTACCCTATTAGCCAACTGAAAGCAGAAGGCTATCAGGCTGATTGCAGGTACGCGGCAGGCCTGACGGCAGATTCATATATCTACGTCCGCATTCGAGTATGGATCCGGCAGCAGGCCTGCTGTTGCAGAATGGCGGCAGGTCTGCTCTTTATCTGATTTAAAAATGTCGGATTTTAAAGGTCTCTTACGACTGCTTTGATGGATTATAGGAAAATGAAACTTTTTTAATTGGAATATTGGTATTTATTGAAATATGTTTAAAATTGTAAGTATCCATTTTGTAGTGCATGTTAGAATTTACAATTTAAATATACACTACAATTTGTTTTAATTCCTTAAATCTTTGTTTTTAATTTTTCCTACGTTTCTACCTATAACGTTCCTACGTTTCTATATATAGAGTGCGTAAAAGTTTAGTTATTAGAACAAAGAGGGGGGGGGGGTGGGGATGATATTGTTCGAGTTACTCAGGTCAGTCATTTAGTCGCATAGCAATTTCTGTGACGTTTCAATCTGGCATGCAGGCCTGTCTGCCGCTAGACCTGGCGGACGGCAATATTAGCCAGTTTGAGTGATTACTGTTGAGCCAACGGTCCCTTCAACAACTAAAATTATGGACAGCCTAAATTTACAGCCGGAACTTCCCGCCGAGCTATACAGCTTACAGACGGTTGAGATTTCCCAACGAATTTATTTCATGTGTTTTTTTAACATTTCGGACACGTGCCCACCAGCGACCAAGTTGCCATCCCACCTCGGAAATCAACGCGCTACGAGCGCACAGGAAGGTATGAGACAACCTTGGTCGCTGATTAGTCAGTTTACAAATTAAGGAAACGCTCTCTCACCCTCTACCGTATGCATAGCAGGGGTGGGATTCACCCGAGGTGACAAGGGTGGTTAGCACGGCGAGAAGAGGCAGTTAGTTAGCATCATCGTAACAAGTTAGTAATCTTAAAACAGTTAGCAAGCTTAATGCTAGTTTAGATATCTTTGGAGACAAGTCAGGGATCCTGTATTTAGACAAATCGAATGTACAATAAATGTTAAGTAATAAGGAACACTGAACTTTATTAAAGTGTATGGTGAGCAAGTTTACTTGGGTAGGTTAACCATTCTGGTCCTTCGAGCCGGATGCTCAATCAGCAGCAGGCAAATCAGCAGTCTGTAAGCTCAACATCAGCGGGTCTCAGTGAGGAGATTCAAGAAATACCAAATCGTTAGACAACCGTTGGAAATCAGTTCAACGCTATCGAGGTAGTTTACTACTATCAGGCAATTCAGAGGTTGGTGACGTCGAAGCAATTCATCAGGACTCAATTAGGGGGCCTAGGACAAAGGGCACCGACGCAAGAACGTCAGCAGCATCAAGGATCGAATAACTAGGAGAGCCATCAGCAGCGCAGTACTGATTAGTATCCATCCAAGTAGTAAGTCCTTTCAATCCATTCTCTTGTGTCGATACATACACCATGGACATCGAGTTGAAGTCATTGGTCATCGAGCGCGGTTCTATTAAAGCGGCGCTTAGGCGATTACAGAGATTCTTTAGAGAAAGCGTGCATAATACATCAATAGGCTCACTTCGGAAGCGTTTAGCAGGTATTGTCGCGTTATACGATAAATTGAATAGCGTTCAGACACAAATTGAGGTTTTAGTAGCGGATAGTGAACCAGCGGCGTCACATGCCCTGGAAAGAGAAACGTTTGAGAATGCTTATTTCGATTTAGTAGACGCAATAGAAACGCATATTGCAAACTCAGAGGGTCCACAGCGGCAAGAGACAATTGTCAGTCCAGCAGTTTGTAGCGTGTTTCGGGAGCAGCCATTAATGTTAGGTTACCGACGATACAGTTACCGTCATTCGATGGCAACTATAGTAGTTGGTTAAGATTTCGTGATTCGTTTATGTTATTGGTACACCAAAATGAAACCCTGTCAGATGTGCAACGCTTTCATTATTTAAATTCATCACTTAAGGGAGCCGCGTCACGGGTAATTCAGTCCCTTGGCGTTTCTGAAGACAATTATAAATTAGCATGGGCGTTGTTAAATTCGAGGTACAAAAATTCTACGGCTCTGAAACGGCACCATGTGACGGCGTTGCTCGATTTAAAGCCCATACAAAAACGAACCGAGATCGTGCTGCGAGAATTTTTAGACGATGCGACGAATCATCGTATAATTCTTAAAGCATTAGGCGAATCGGTGGAGAGTTGAAATGCTCCGATTATTCCTTTATTGTCCAGAAAGTTAGATTCTGTGTCCATCAGGGAGTGGGAAACGCGAATTTCGCCATTCACAGAAATGGCGACGTTTGCACAATTTGCAACGTTTTTAGAAGAAAGAGCAAAATATTTGGCTAATGTTGCGGTGATCCCTCAGGTAGCTGCACCGAAGGTCGATCAGCGACCCATGAATGTAGGGAATCAAGGGTTTGCCTCCGTAATAGCGCATGCCGTAAATTCGTTCGTGTGCCCTATTAGGAACACCGTCAATGCATTATTTCAATGTGAAAGGTTTAGAAAATTACAGCCATCTCAAAAAATGAAGGTTGTACAGGAGGCACACCTATGTTGTAATTGTTTAGCACCTGGCCATCTGGTGAGCAATTGTACGCGTACCGATTGTAAACAGTGTAACAGAAAGCATCACTCATTGTTGCACCGTCCTGATATTCATCCAATCAAACCTACCACAACAAATTGTAATTTAGCAGAAAATTCAAAGTCCACCGTTTAGCAGCCGTGTGTAGCAAACGTGTCCAGTTACAAAGGCGATCACATGGTTCTAGCAACGGCAATAGTTCATGTTAGAGACAGTCAGGGTCATAACCATCCGTGTAGCGCATTATTAGATTCAGGGTCGCAAGCCCATTTTATTACGACAGAGTTTTGCCGTCGCGTTGGACTTAGACCATCTCCTACAGACATTACAGTTTCCGGGATAGGGAAAATAAACAGTTCACTTCAGGGTCGTGTGACTGTGACAATATATTCCAAAATTGTAAATTTGTAACACTTTGTGTTACCATTGTAACACTTAATCGCCTCAACAGTTCTTTGGAGTTGAATTGCACAACAGCAGCGGAAACTCTGCCAGTATACGATCCTTTTCGGCCCAAGTTTATTCGTTTTCCACCGATGAATTTAGGGATAATAGTTTGGAAGCTTTCGACAGAATTATTGTTCAAGTTGTACAGCAGACTTTCAGCCTGAGCAAAAAGTGGCTGCATCGCTTCCTCAATGCTTCCGTAAATCCCGGTTTCTTTTAGTTGCGTGACGTAGTCCTTCTCCAGATCGGCGTATTTCTTACAGAAGTATGCCAACTTCTCACACTCCTTGTGTTCACCGAATACGTGGCTCGGCACATTTCTCAAATCTTCTTTCAAATTTCTGATTTGATTGCAGAGTCCTACTTTCTGTGTAAATCGGTATTCTGCAGATTTCTTAATTCCAGTGCGCAGGCGGAGGGCATTTCCTTTTGCAATGGCGCGCAGTTCCTTATGTCGGCCTTTTGTGGCTATTTCATTAATCTTTCTACTGAAATTGCGTAGATGATGATTAGTGCACTCAATTTTCCAGACGCGCACCGTGTAATCATTGTACGGATCATTGTCCAAGATCCTCTTATAAACGCTACTGTCGCCATCAGCATCTAATATGGAATATATTACGCCGTGCGTTTCTATGCTGCATTTGAACCCTTCAACAATAGCAGCGCTTTCCATTTCCGTGGAATTTTGATTACGGCGCCAGTTTTTAAAGCACTGGTGCCCGCGCGCTTCTTCCTTCTGTTTCGCTGCTGTTTGGCAAATCACGCAAAATTTGTTCTTCACGCCGATGTATAACACTTTCTTCGTGTGATACCCGACGGTGGCTCCTACACCAGACAGAGAATTGTATTCTCCGCAGTGGTACGACCTCTTCATCCAGCTACCATCCGCGACAACGACGATCAATGGAATATTGGAATCCGGGTGTACGTCTCCTCTTGCTATTGCTAGTTCTGTCTCCTCTATTGCAGCAGCATGCATTTCTTCTCGAGCAGCCAATTGAAAGGCACTGATAATTTCCTCTTCACAACTGCGATATTTCCTCTTCGACATGCACGGCACGTTCATTGCCGATAGCAGCTCCTCCAGTTGATTGTATCCGCCGCCTGTTACCATCGTTGCGGATACAGCGCTCTGATTGATGTCCATAGTGCCATCATTCGTTCGCAGGCACTGAATGTGCTCGTGGTGATTGCACATTTGGCAACGTACGATGTACACATTTTGCAGTCCATTCTTTCGACATTCAACTATTTCGAAGTGCTCAATGCCGCAGCCTATCCTCTAGTGTTTTACAAGCTCCGTTATTTAATGGAAGACGTACACAAAATCCACGAGGTTTATGCCTTCCGAAATTGGTTGTTACAACTGCTGTGGTGTGACTCTTTCTGCCACCCAGTTGCATTCGGAATCTTGATATTCCATGAAGTCTACTTCTTCTATTGGCTCAGTTGCTTTCTCTTCCTCAATTCTTTCTCCGTCTTCAGGACGATGGGACCCGCGATTCTTTTACAGCAGATTGCCGTGAGGTTGCCGCTATGTATGAGTATCTGTATGTGTAGCATGTAATACAATATTATTGTTTGGTCCCACTTCGATCGATTCAAGCCTTTCATCACAGTCATTTACACCGATAACAAATGCAACACGTTCACGCCTTTAGCTTTGCAAAGCTTCAAATTCCAGTTTTACGAATCGAATAGATGTTTTATATATATATTTGTTTTAGTATGTTAAGTAAATAAATTGTTATGGTAATACTTTAATTTATTGTAAAACAAATTCCTTAACTCATAAAAGGTATTATTATTTATCTGCCTTCAGCATCAATATTTATTAACATGATTTACGAGATTTATTTATCTCTAAATTGGAAGAAGTTAAGATTAGTTTAAAAATTTTACATAACTATTCTCGTTGCATGGAAATTATAAACATAAAATTGTGTAACGTAAAATACTATTAATTTTTATTGGTATCTACTTTCTTGAAAATTAAATTCAGTTTACACATAATTCATTATTTTATCTTTTCATAACAAAAAAATAATCGTATCTAAAAAAATTATGGATTAAACTTTAATTTTTATGTATAACTTAATTATTATATTTTAATTTCCTATTATTACAATTTCAAATTATATTCCTGCTTCATATAACTGGAGTTGCTACTTGTGCGCATACAATATTTGCGAGTAAAGCGTTCCAGATAGTTGCAAACATTCGTTCATGAATATACGTCATGCAACGTCACTTTATGCCGTATCAATCGCTTTTTGATCTCGATACCATTTATTGTAAAAGTTTGAAGCTAATCTATGCATTTGAAGATATTTTACATAGTAAATGTGAAAACTATGAAAACGAACCTCGATTGCGAATTTTACGTCGTAGGTCAGGTATATTGTCCCATAAAAAGAACATGCGGCTTGGAGTGTTTCACAGAAAACGGGCATTTCTTATAAAGCGAAGGGCTGCAAATTAACACGGCAATAGCCTTTCAAAATATCCAACGCGTCCCGTGGCAGGTAAACACTCCTCTCGCTTTCGTATCGTGCTGCGCGACATGTAAGGGCCCGTTCACACTAACGTCCAAGACGAAACCGAGGTACTTCGTTATCAGAAAGGAATCGAATACGTATTGCCGATAAAAGATGTGCGAGGTAAAAGGAAGAATATACATTCAATCGCTGTAATATTAACGATGCCTTATCCACGAATAGTGAATCATTCAATTCCAATGGGAGGTACGTTGACGGTTCGGTTGCATTATATAATAACTTTTACTATCGCATATCATTTTATGGTAATACTTTATTGCATTTGTTTGATGTAACTGATCATTCCAAAACGTGCGCAAAATACGAGAGTTACCTACCGCGCGGTAAATCGACAACACATCCTTCCCGTATGAAATCCGCAGAGGAAATGGCGCTTCGCCGGCTCTCGGCTCATTTCGGTAGCAGAGCACCGAGAGTGGGGAGACGATCGGCCGTCTTCTGCTCTCAGCCGCGAAATTGATTGAATTGTCACGATTTTAAGGAACCAGGATTATTATATTTTACATTAAATTCGGCCTCTTCGCATATCTGAAAATGAATAGATAAGAGTAATTTTGGACAATGAGACTGGAATTTGGAGGGAATGGAGGTAGGGGCGAGTCCATCCTAAATACTAAATTTTAATAACGGACGTTTAACCTTTCCACGATATGAATTAGAATGATATATTGAATTTTGCCTTCACTAATAAGGTTTACGTCTTACCATAGACGAGGTAAAGTATAGATCTATCACCTAATGCATTTTTTTGTCCCGGGATTCGAGGGCTCGCGTACCCTGTTACCATTCTGGTGTCACAGAAAACGTGTAGAGTTTTTATAAAATGTCAAATAAAGAACAATTCACTGTGTACAAAGGAAGAAATACTCTTTAATAATCCTTTGACACCTTTATTGACACTCACAATTACAGAACCGGTAACTCTGGAATACGGCTTATTAACTGTCGCTCGGGTTTTTGGGAGGGTCTTTTATATGGATCGGTAACAAAGAGAACCCCGGTCGCAGAATGGGGGTTCTCGAGGAAACGCCTTTGCTATCTTGTTTCTATTATTCGCGGTTAGTTCGCACAACTTCGCATGCCCAAACGATGATTGACCAGGAGACACACTTTGGTGGATGATCGGTGACCAAGGGTGATAACGGGCGTCGTTACAACAGAGTCCGCAGAGACGAGGTTCGAGACGATCGAACCGAACGCATGTGAAATAAAAAGTCAACGAGATCGTTGTACAATATTTTACCCTCACGTCCCCACCTCATAACTATCTCTGGAATTTTTGTTTGCAGCAATGTTATAGATGGTGTTTTCCTAGCATAACATAGCGATATCGCTAGAAATTGTTACAATATTTTCCTGTGGCACATTATGTCCCTCTGGAGCATATTATAAACATTTAAATAAACAGTCAACCATGCCACTTTTAATTCTAATTCCTAAATTCGTCACCTACTATTAAAAAAAATTTAGTATTCAAGATGGACCTGCCCCTACCTCCATCCCCTCCAAATTTCAGTCTCATCATCCGAAATCACTATATCTATTCATTTGCGAAAATGCGCAATTTAATGTAAAATGTAATAATCCTGGTTCGTTAAAATCGTGAATATTCAACCAATTTCGCGGCTGTCTATGTATGCAGAAACAGCCGATCGTCTCCCCACCCTCGAAGCTCGGCTACCGAATTAAGCCGAGAGCCGGCGGAGCGCCATTTCTTTTTCGGATTTCATACGGCAAGGAGGTGTTGTCGATTTACAGCGTGGTACGTAACTTTCGTATTTATCACACATATTTCCTTGCGACTCTGGCGTCGCGTTTGAATATACTACCTATAGTATTGTTCCATTATCATGCATCTCACCCAACTTTCATACACACCTTCTCAAGTAATTGCTGAATTATATGCTATTGCTTGTTCGGTTCCCATTGTTTACTTAACACGATATTATGCGTACAATTCTCTTACCATCGCGCGTTTCATTTGACATACACACTTTTTCGATGAGAAATTCAATAATTTTGGATATTTTGTTTCCTATTTCTTGTGCCATTGCCTTCGTCTATTTAATATAACTCTTATTAAACTTTGTGTGAACAATGGGGAACCTAGCTATTAATTTTTGTAGTTTCCTTTCACAGTTCTCTACGTTCTTGCAAAGTCGCGTCAACATCGTTCTAAACTTCTGTGTGCGGCTATTTTTCCGTCAATTTACGCCTTTAAAGTAAAAGTCTATGCTACAAACGTTTAGTATAGAAGCTCGAAGCAATTACGGATACCTCTATTGATCAAACAAGTGTTAACAATTTATCGAACCTTTCTTTTGACGGATTTATTCTAAATTAGATTTTCTGTTTTTTGTTACAGAAACACCATAATGAACATTGACTGACCTCGACAAATTTCCAGCAGCATGGTAGTATGGTATTATGGAATCTATGGATATGGGTAACATGTGCTATTCAATTCGTAAATTATTCTTTGTAGTATTTCATTTTGCAAATACTAAAATCAATCTGCATAGTTAGAATTATTTTTTCCTAATTGCACGGTGCGACAAATTGATAATTTAGCGTAGAGTCATTAGTTAACAAATCGATAGATTCAAAAAATGGTGGGTTGAATCGCGGGA
>JAMYCR010000163.1:0-46946 GCA_028830335.1 Eucera pruinosa
GATTTTTAATAACTTCTGTTCCTACTTCTTTTCAATTTGAACTACTTGGTGGAATTGGACTTGGTTGTGGTTGTTTTTTAAATATTTCATTAATAGCACCAGCAACACTTTTATTTTCAGTTTTTAAAGTGTGAACGTCATAAGCAATAACATATGATTGAAATGCAAATGGAAATAATGATTTTGTATCTTCTAATTTTTGATCTACTTCTTTTTTATAATAATCAGATAAATTAGGAATTTTATTATTTATTTCATTAATTGCAGGAATAGTTTGTTTAGCAACCGTTTGTAAGACGTCATCATTTATATTTTGTTTTTTATCTAATAAGTCAATAGTTTCTTGTTTTGTATAATAATCATGTTCAGTACTTTCTATTTATACAAATTCAGTTGGTGTGCTTTTTCCTATATATTGACATAAATAGGAGAAATACTTTGGTAATTAATGTCATTAGAAGTCACAGTAATATCATTTCATTCCTTTGTAAATAATAATTGTATTTTAACATTGTCATTTACAATGATTTCATCCAACTTAATAGTTTTTTGGGTTATATGAATTTCGCCACCTAAATTAAATATAGTTTTTTTTATCACTAAATATATAATTATCAGTACGAGTACTAGGAGGTTGATAAATATAACCCCATATTGCTAAATATGTTTCACCAAATTCACTATCTGGAATAAAAGGAGACATTTTTTTTCATAAAGGACTAGTTTCAATATTAAATCAATTACTTTTAATATCATCAATAACTTCGTTAGTTTTAGTTAATTCATTAGTTAATTTAGTTATATTATTTTCTTTTGCAGTAAATCGTTTTTGTTGTTTAGCAGAAGAATCAGCAGTTGGAGCATGAGTAAAATCACCAATTTGTGGATTATTTTGTATTGCTTCTGGTGGTAATGTTCCAATATCATTAGGTCAATTTAAAATCATAGTTTCAGTTTCTTTATCATATTCTGCTGCTACATATCCTTTGTTAAAAGACGTTGCATTTTCCCGAAATTATTTATCGGTCGCGAAACACGTGTTCGGCTGGTGTACGTGCCTAAACAATTTTGGCTCGTCCACAGGTCGAATGATGACCGCGACGGTGACTTTGATTGTTTTCGGTCTTGTCGTGAGTCATCCGTGTACACGCGAAGTCGGTCGAGCTTCCTCCGATTTGAAAAGTCTGTTCGAGGACGCGTTGGACGCGAGAGCATTAGAGAGGGAGAAGGAGAGTTAGACAAATAAGGATAGTAGATCAGCGCTATTTAAGCGCCGCGGACAGCTGAGCGAACTCTCTCTCTTATAGTCGCACAGAGTAGCTCGCTGTGCGCGTATCGTCGAATTCGACTGCTCCCCTTCGGTGAGTATAGAGTGGCAACTTTTGAGCTCCCGAAGTGTCGAATTCCGAATCCTCACCTTTCCTTGTGATCTGCTCTTCCATCGGCTTGACCACAGTACGAAGTTACCGTACGAAATCGCCGACAGCAATACACATTTTGTGGTAGTCGTCTGTACGATAACTGCAATTAAACTCAGCGGATTCTGTCATTCGCTTCGAGTTCTAGTCGAGTTGCTATTCGACATCGGGGCACCGGAGATCATTCTCTGTGAGTTACCGATTGATTGTGCACTCCTCACTCCACGCCAACGTGAGAAAGTTTCTTAATTAGAAAACGGACTCCGTTGGGAATGTGCTGTGACCATGTCTCGTTTGAAGAACGTTGAGTTACACGCCCGCGCAAAGTTCTTCGGCCTCCACGTTTGGTAGTGCTTAAGAGATCGGGAGTTTACAAGGGGTATTCGAACACGTTTAGTGCTTCGTGCCACACTTCTGATTCTCTACACTTCGCATTTCACGTCATGTGAAGAACGGACAGTTGAGATAGGCTGCCGTCATCGGCCCACAGAGACTAGTTATTCCTAGTAGCCGTGATTCTCCCCGCTCACGGAGTCAACCTTTTGGAGATTTACGACCTCCACTAGCGGTGACCCGTTCGAGGCAACCGACTGTTTAAGCATTAGAAGCCAGGAGTAAGTTACTCTCCGATCGGCTCCGTTCTCGTTTGAAGAACGTCGATAATACATTCTACTCCTCTACCTGCATTCTGCAGAGAGATTCTGTTCCTTGCTCAGCACGATCTTCGTTGCACGGCGTGTGCGAACAGAACTCGTGTTAGAACGCATTCGGTTACGTAGTTCCTTATAACTTTTTTTTTTTTTACGCTGTGGAAATCGTCGAAAGACACCGCCCACCATTCGGGGGAACGGCGAGCGGTAGTACGGGATTTTAACCCGCTAAAACCACAGCGGCGCCTTAAGGACGCTCTGCCGCATCAGGCAGTACTGGGTAGCCGCGGGGCCTCTCAAAGAACTCGGCCGCGACTACCTCTTACTGTGCCGGCCCACATTTAAGGGCCAGCGCGTCCCGGGGAAGGTTGGACATGAAGAAAAGCCCCGATCCTGTTATGAATGCAAGTGCAGGGAGGTCGCGCCAAGCACTGCTCCGCCGCGTGATCGCTAATGTGGAGCGCAAAAGCACTCCACCCCTTTTGGTCGCCTCTTACGACGGGCAGGGATACCGTGGGAGTATTCTAATACCCTCCTCACAGGGGGAGCATCTGGGCCCCCGCCCAGATGCCCTGCGATCACGGGGATGGTATCGCTGTGGTCGGAACACCGCTTACCACCCCATTTCAGCCGGCCACTCGAAGATTAGTGGCCAGTCAGCAGGCGACTAAGAAGAATGCGGTCGCCCGCTGCCCTCTCATTCCGGGGGGTGCGCCTACGGCTACGCCCCCGGTCCCTACGAGCAGGGTCCGCTGACTCGCGGCCACGCTCCGCAGCGTCCTTCTGCAGCATCACTGCCTCGCAGAAGGTCGCCACTGCCCTCCAATTTCCCTCGCCGTCCAGCATCGCCCCGATGACTGCGGACAGCGAGAGATCCACTCCGATTTTGGAGCGCAGCACTCAGCGCTCCACTGCAAAGGCGGGGCATTCTTCCAGCGTATGTTGCGCCGAGTCTTCTTCCTCGAGACGGCAGAGATGACACCCTGCCGTATCTTCCCGGCCGATGCGACGCAGGTACGAACCAAAGCATCCGTGCAGGGTCATGACCTGCGTCACTCGGTATGTGAGTCTGCCGACTCTCCTCCCCTGACACCGCTCCAGGTGTGGCAGAAGGGCTCCCGGGACGCGCTTGGCAGCGTGGGTTCGAAGCTCCCCACGCCACCGGAAGAAAGCGCGCCACCGGGCGAGGTTTTCAAAACCTCTGACGGCATTCGGCCCCGGCGGCTGCCCCCGTACCCGACTCACAGCGCGTACGCGTTCATAGAGGCAAGCGCGTACCGCTGCCTGGAGCTCAAAGGGCAGCTCCCCAGCCAAGGCCATCGCCGCGACGTACGAAGTCGTACGATACCCGCGGATGACCCTAATGGCCATCCGCCACTCGAGCCGGCGCAAACGCTGACGATTGCGCCGGTTGCCTAAAACAGCAGGAGCCCACACTGGTGCCCCGTAGAGAGCGAACGACCGAACGACTCCCATGTAGAGTCGGCAGACCCTATCCCCGGGACCCCCAAGGTTGGGCAATAGGCGGCCAAGAGAGGCCGCAGCCCTTTCCACTCGGGGGACGAGACTTTCCATGTGAGGCTCGAAATACCAACTGGAGTCCAGTGTGAGTCCCAGATATTTCATCCGGGACCCCACCTCCACGCTGGTGCCGCCCACCCTTACCCACGACCTGGGAATCGGCCGAGACCGAGGTCCGCTGTGAAAGGAGATAGCCTCGGTCTTGTTCGGCGCGATCTGCAGTCCCAGGTCGCGTATCCTACGGGCGACAGCCGCAGCCGCCACCTCGGCCCTACGGAGGGTCATCCCCAGGGATTTCCCAACGGCAACCACCAGCGTGTCATCCGCGTAGCAGATGACGCTGGCGCCGTCGGGTAGGGACGCCCTCAGCACGACGTCGAACCCGAGGTTCCACAGTAGCGGGCCCAAGACGGAGCCCTGCGGAACCCCGCGGCTGACACCCCTCCGATTCCATCCATTGCGGACAGGGAAAAGGATGCCCCTGTCGCGCAAATATGCCCCGACCACCGCCCTCAGATAACGAGGCACCTGGTGTCGTTCAAGGGCCACCCTGATGGATGTCCACGGCAGGGTGTTGAACGCATTCACTATATCAAGAGATATAGCGACGCACACCTCGCCCCTGGCGACCGCAGCGTAAGAGAGTGACCGAAGGCGGGCCACTGCGTCGGTGGTTGACCGCCCCTCTCGGAACCCGTACTGATAGTCCGCCAGGTCCGGACCAACCAGTGCCAAATGCTCAACGAGGCGACCGGCGACGATGCGTTCAAACATCTTCGCCGCCTCGTCGAGCAGGCAAATAGGCCTGTAGGCGGATGGGAAATCCGCCGGCCTACCCTCCTTTGGCAACAAAACGAGCTTTCCCCATTTACAGAGAGTGGGGAAAGCACCCGTCTCGAGACAGGCCGAGAACAGAACCCGCAACCTGCCCCGAGCGAGCCCATGGCTGGAGCCCACGCCTTGCCGGGTACTCCATCCGGTCCAGGGGCCTTACACTCCCCCGGAGCCATCGAACCACCCCGGCCATCTCTTCCTCGGTGACCCCCAGCCCCTGGGAGGACGAAAAGTTGTCCTCCTCTTCGGAACGCGGGCAGGACGCCTCCCCACGATCGGGGGGAAAAAAGCGTCCCAACCACACGCCCGAGGAGCCGGGGTTCTAGACCTTCCGTGATCGGGGAGGGGGGCCAGGGACGAAGACGTCCCATTACCAAACGGTACGGGCGCCCCCACGGATCTCGGTCCAACGAACCGAGAAGAGTCCGCCACGCGTGAGACTTTGCCGTCCGGATGACCCAATGAATAGCTACTACCGTCTCGCGGTAGGCTCCGTACAATTGTACCGTCCGGCCGTCCTCCTCGTGCCTGCGCCGGCGCGAGCGAGTATACTGGTGTCGCGCGCGGATGCACTCCCTGCGCAAATCCGCGACCTCGCGAGACCACCAGTACACCGACCTCCGTGGGTAGGCCCTGACCCGGGGCATAGCCATGTCGCTCACCGACGACATGGCATCCCGGAACCACAGGGCCCCCCTTTCGGCGTCCACCGGCCCCACCGGTGGATCGACCCAGGCCATCGCCTGAGCGGCAGCCGCCAGGGCGTCTTCGTCCAATTGGGCGAGTGCCCAACTTGGCTGCTGCCTACGCGAACGGCGTCGTGGGGCCGACTGCGGGGCGGCGGAGAGAGAGAGAACGATGTATCGGTGATCCGACAACGTCTCCGTCTCCTCCGCCACTCTCCATCCCGTAACACGCCGCGCGGCCGGGGGCGTTGCCCATGAAAGGTCAACTATGGAACCCCCGTTTCACCGCACGCACGTGTGGACGGAGCCCGAGTTAAGTAACCGGAGCTCCAGTCCCGCCGCCCATTCGAGGACCAGCTCCCCTCTAGAGTCCGTTCGGGGGGACCCCCAAGCCGTAGCTTTGGAGTTAAAATCCCCCATCACGAATACCGGACGAGGGAGGCAGCGGAAGACGCATCTTCCGACCTCGTCCAGGTATCGCTCGAACGTCTCGAGGGACCATCTGGGCCGCGCGTAAAGCGCCACCACAGATACGTCCCCCCACTCGACTGCCAGGTATCCCGCGCCGCGCTCGAAGGTTTTGCACGCCGGTAACCCTGGCCTCCCCTCCCAAACAACTGCAACGGAGCCGACCGCGTCACCCACCCAATGGGGATGGTCCGGTACGCAGTAGGGCTCCGCCACGACGGCCAACCCGACACCCCGCTCGGCCATGGCCTGCATGAGCAGATCCTGAGCCCTGGCCGAGCGATTCAGGTTCGCCTGGAGCATCGGGCCCGCGGGCCCCATCACTCGGCAGTATCCATCGCCGCCGGAGGCGCGCTCTAAGTGGGTGCCGCTACGGGCGGTTTCTGGGCCGCCGCTGCTCCATCCTTATCCGTCACAACGCGTGTGAAAGCTTTCGGTGCAGCCGCCTTTTGCACCGTCCGCTTACCTTTCCCATACTTTTTGGGAGCGGCCTTGCAGGCCTTACTCCCAAGGCGGTGACCCGCAGGCATCCCCTTGTCCGTGCAGACCGGACATTTCGGGGTCGCCTTGCAGGCGTTCGCCTTGTGGCCCAGGTCGCCGCACGCGTAACAGCGGTCGGACCTGTCCACCTCGGAAGTGCATCGCTGCCGGGTGTGTCCCACCTCCAGGCAGCGGTAGCACTGAAGAGGCCGTGGTTGGAGGGACTCTACAGTCGCGCTGGCCCAACCTACGGCCACCTTCCCTAGGACCGCCAGTTTCCTGGCGGCGGATGTTGGGCACCGCACCCAGAGGGTACCCAAGGTGGAGAAGCTGGACCGGATCACCCCGGTCTGAACCTCCTCCGGCCGCGGCGATCGCCGCAGCTACCTCCGCTGGGGCGACTGAATCGTCCAGGCCGCGCAAGCGGAGTCCCGCACGCTTCACCGGCCTGGCGACCGTCAGCCCCGTGCCCTGAAGGGCGGCCGAAACCTTTTCGGCCAGCTGGTCGGCCTTACTGGCACCATCCCGACCTGGGATCCCCAGCACAAGGCCGCCCGTTACGCCCCGACGCATCTTCAATGCGGAGATTCCAACCTCCGCCAGGCTCACTTTGGCCTTGGCGGTGGCCATCACCTCCGCATACGTCATTTTGCCACCCTCCGGGACGGTAATGTTTACCGACGCCGTGCGGGGGGGGGGGCGCGCAGGCAGGGACTTCTTCCCCTTCGCCTGCTTCTCCTTCCCCGCAGCCTTCTGAGGCTGTCCAGCCGCCCGGCTGCCGGGCTTCTTCACCGCGGCAGCCTTCCTGGCAGCGGCTTCACCTCGCCGTTCCTTCCGCCCGACCACCTTGGCCCACTCCTCCTTCGGAGCAGGCTTTGGCGGCGCGAGCGGCGGGTGTGCCGGCTTCGTCGCCGGCCGGGCCGGTTTCGATACCGGCTGGGGAGGACCTCCCTGCGGTGGCGGCGCCGTCACAGGCGCGACGAACGCCTTCCCCTTTTGACCCTTGCCCTTACGGCCTCGCTCCCGCATGGGAGGACCCACAGCGGGAGAGGCCGCCTCCTTGGGCTTATCTAAGCGGAGCTCGCCGAGTAGCGACGCCATTTTGGCGTCGATCAGCGAGCTTACCCGCTGCAGGAGGTCGCCCTCCATCGGCCGCTGCGCCGCAGTCACCCGTGGAGTACGGGGGACCGGGCCGGGCGGAGGCATCAACACCTCGTCCGCGGCCACTGGAGGGGCGGAAGCCTCCTCGACTTCCATCCCGGATTGAGGATGCGGCGTCGGAGCCCGCCGCCGATCCTCAAGATTTCGGCGGAGTGCGGCCACCTCGGCCCGCAGCTCCGCCAACTCGTTACGGAGTGTCCTATTCTCCCGCTCCAGCTCCATGCTGGCAGCGGTAGCGGACCTGCCGGCCAACTCCATCACGGCGGAGCGTGTATGGATGGCGGCCACACGTAGGGCACGGGACAAATTACCCTTTAGCCCTTTCGACACCGAGGCGACCTTGGCGACCTCGTCCTGGAACTCCAGGATGCGGGCCGCCACGTCAACTGTCGGGCTCCTCCGGTAGCCCTGTGCCAGCTCGGTGTCGTCAGGGAGGGGAATAGTCCCCCTCCCTTTCGACTGACGAGGCAGGATGCTGGAGTCGGGGATAGCCTCGACCTCCCTGGCATCTGCCTCCGCCTCGCAGGCCTCAACATAGCGTTGCTTGGCCTCTGCCAAGCCGACATAATCCCCCGTGGTAGGGGGCCTCCCTCTCTTCTTCGCACCGACCGATGCCATCGAAGAGGTCGAGGCTCGGCTTGCCGGTCGCGAAGTAGAGACGGAGGAGTCATGAGACTCCTCCAAATCCGATACGTACATCGGCGGTGGGGGTTTCTTTCGGCGGACCCCCCCCCCCCCCCCCCCCCCCCCCCCCCCCCCCCCCCCCCCCTCCCCCCACCGACAGCGTCCTCCGCGCTGTTACCCACAATGGGGTCCTCTTGCGGTGCGGCGGTCTGACGACCGGCCACCGCCCCGCTTCCAGAGGCGGCCGGGGAAATCCCCCGTTCCGCGCTGGATAGCCTCGACGAGGGCCGGACCGTGTGGTCCGGGCAGCTCTCGAGGAGGACGCTAGGTTGGGGCCTAGCGCCCTTCTCCCCCTCTCCACCTTCATCCTCATTAAATTTATCTGGTTCCATGATGTTCCCACGAGTGGGTCGGAATTGTTGTCGTCCCGAGCAGAGCCGCCTTACCCGGGGAAGGCTAATACTCCCGGGGGATCGCCAGGTACCCCGGGGTTCGTCGCTACCGACTGATGCACCCATCAGCCACGTCTGGCGCTTACTCCAGACGCACCCTCCTCACCGCGTACCGCAGTTTGGGGCTAGGGATTTTTTAGAGAGGTTTTCATCCTCGCAGGCCGGCCGGTTAAGGCAGGCCCCCCGGTCCAGCGAAACGTGACCACTGGATTACGGTCTGATTGCTCGGGCACTCCGGGTTCGCTACCCGTGCCTGCCGCCTGAAAGCGGCCAGGTCCCTGAAGCCCCCCTCCCGGTTCCCTTTTAGTCGCCTCTTACGACAAGCAGGGAATACTGTAGGCCTATTCTCTACCCAGCCTACAGGGCAGAGTTCTTTATAACTGCACCGTCGTTCTTTTGTTTCAGGCAACCGAAACGACCAAAAAATAAGAGGCCACGACCCCCGCAATAGCGGAGTTCCTTTTTCTATTTTTTTTGTTTTTTTTCTTATATATATTTGAGTTTTTTTGTTTTATTTTTATAAATAAAAGGCCGACCAGAAACCGTCGGCCAACCAATAAAAACTCTCTCAAGATTATTTAATCCCTCTGCCTCAATATCCGAACCTACGTTAACGAGCAGTGGAGTTCTCTAACACATTGCTCTATTTAACAAATAGTCTATCTTGTACTTAGTAAATGGTATAACTAAAGACGAGGTACAGGATAGAGGAAACCTATCATTCAATATATTTTTATGTTACACAACCCCATTTACTACTTTCATTTTTACATTTGTGTTTACATACAACCTATACTTTTGCGATTGCTTCTACATTTTAAATACCAATATACTTTAGAAATGTTTACATTCCCTGTCAGATAATAAAACGGAACATATTCTTCGAAAACCTCTGATTTTTTAGGTTATCACTCTTTCGGACTATATGACAGATGTCTATTATATATAATTCGACCATTGCTTGCTTTCACCCAACAAAAAACTGATAATTTCTATACGCATCCGAAAAGAAAATGACACCGGCTCCGTCTCGGGGAGCACTACCCCTTAAGGGGGTATTCCCAATACGTGACGTCACAGATTTCGTAGGCATGGTAGATTTCGTTAGAATATGAGTATTACCGACAAGCATGTAGATGCCTGACGAATACGAGACGGAGCCACTGTCATTTTCTTTCGCGATGCGTATAGAAATTCTCAGCTATTTGGTGGGTGAAAGCAAGCAATGGTGGAACTATATATAATAGACATCTGTCATATGGTCTGAAAGAGTGATAACCTAAAAATTCAGAGGTTTCCAAAGAATATGTTCCGTTTTATTATATGACAGGGAATGTAAACACTTCTAAAGTATATCGGTATCTAAAATTTAGAAGCAATCGCAAAAGTATAGGTTGTATGTAATCAAAAATGTAAAAATGAAAGTAGTAAATGGGGTTATATAACCTACGGACTGTGTAACATAAAAATATATTGAATAATAAATCTACTTTATCCTATATCTCGTCTATGGTTTTATTCTTGCGCGAGAATATAGGCAATTCGGTGAAAGAAATACATTTTGAATATTATTTACAATTTATTTGATAAAATCTAATTATACATTTGCAATTGTATTTATTAATATTTACAATATTATATATATGTATTTTTCTGTATCCTGTTTTTTCTGTAGTGATACTTTTCTTCTACTTCAGGCAGCGTTAGCATCACGATATACATATGCAGTAGGTTTTGTACTGTGAAAGGAAAATGCATATTGATGTCGATTCATTTCCTTTAAAAATAGGTATAATTATTGTACTTACAATTTCGTACATATCATTTCCATTTCACATGAGAGAATTACTCCCAAGATGTGGACCTGCAAAAGAAACATATAGGAAATCATGATTTTGAATTCGATTGTATATATAATGATCGTATTAGCGTCATACTTACTGTTACATGCATGCCACATCCAATTCATGTGAGAGGGTTATTCCCATGATGTGGATCTGCGAAAGAAATACATATAAATTTATTAAGATTTTAAATTAATTTGCATGCAGACAATGAAAACAGATATATTTTATTTACCATTTTGCATGTGTTGCACATTTTTCTACTCCCGTTTTCTACAGACATACATGGATACAGCTTCAACAATGTTTGTTGCTTCCATTTTTCCAAATCGTTTTCCCTGTAGGCAAATTATAGAATAATTCATAAAATAATTTATATATAATAATTATCAATATATACAATTCTATATACATAATGTGCAAAATAAAAATAGTAAAAATGAGTAGGAGTGTAAAAAGAGACCCACCACCACCCCCGTCAAAGACGGTCCTCTTTACCCTCCTACTCATTTTTTTTACTTCCTTTCTAGTGATATATGCACTGATTTGCACTCGCCGGTGCAACTGTGACTTTTTGTAAGCAGCTCTTCACATGCGCTGCACCGCACTCGCCGGTGCGGTCGCAATAGACGATGAAGGAGCCCTTCATCTGCGTTGACTTGCCCTCGCCGGTGCAATTGCGAATTTTTATAAGCAGCTCTTCACATGCGCTGCACCGCACTCGCCGGTGCGGTCGCAATAGGTTATGTGCGTTCATTTATACTTGTTTCTCCAAACACTGCAGGAGAGTAGTCCTTCCGTAAAGGCTGAGATACCGACATTTCTTCCTCACCATCGGAGATTGGATGCTTTTTTGCACTTGTGGATGGAGCACCTTTTTGGAAGTACGGAGTCTCTCTGATGGGCTGCTCTCTGTTGTATCTGCTGTCCATCAGTTCTGGCAGCATGCAGTCCTCGTAAAATCTTTTTAATGTATCCTGCATTTCCGTTGCCCAGAAGTGATCATCTTTTTCAACTGTTACAATTTTCATCCCTTTCGGGGTCTACAAACAAAATAGAGCAGTGTGCCTATTTGTTATGTGGAGTTGTCCTTGGACTTGATAATAATAGTGATGATTTTCATTCATGCCATCACCTCGAAAGATGCGTCGTATGGCTGGAAGCTGCTGTATTGCTTCATCGGGTGATAAGTTCTTTGCCGATTCTGGGCATTTCACCTCGATGATGGTATCATCTCGCAGCAGACCATCAGGCGTTGCACCTAGATATGGCACGATGGCATCGATAAACAAGCCACACGATGCAATTGAAATTCCCAATTGTGCTTCTAGTTGTCGCAAGGCGTTGGCCTCGTTCTCTCTTCCGTACTCCAGGGAACGAAGATTCTGTATTTGTGGATACATTATACTTTTCAGAGTATTTGCCCGTGGCGTATCTTTTCGCAATCGGCATACCTAGCCGAAATTAGATGCAGTTAATAATTTCTTCCTGTACATCATCCAGATTTCGCTGTTTGCTTGGCGGCGAGTTTCCGCTTCGATTTTGTACCTTGCGGTTTGCCACTCTCGGAGTGTATTGAGGTGGCGTTCACATTCAGAGGAGTAAACTGTCTCCTCCATATCCAGCTTCGCTGCGCTGGGGCCATAATCCTTGTCGCATAATTCTTTATTGTACTGCGAAGCGGATCTTTTCGCACTTTTTTCATAATCGATTTTCATTTCTGATGCGTGCCTGCGTCGTTCTTCCATCTTTTTTACAATGATTGTCGGTTGCTTATCCATTGCAACACTTAATCGACTCAACAGTTCTTTGGAGTTGAATTGCACAACATCCGCGGAAACTCTACCAGTATACGATCCTCTTCGGCCCAAGTTTATTCGTTTTCCACCGATGAATTTAGCGATTATATTATGGAAGCATTCGACAGCATTATTGTTTAAGTTATACAGCAGACTTTAAGCCTGAGCAAAAAGTGGCTGCATCGCTTCCTCAATGCTTCCGTAAATCCCGGTTTCTTTTAGTTGCGGGACGTAGTCGTTCTCCAGCTCGGCGTATTTCTTACAGAAGTATGCCAACTTCTCACACTCCTTGTGTTCACCGAATACGTGGCTCGGCACATTTCGCAAATCTTCTTTCAAATTTCTGATTTGATTGGAGAGTCCTACTTTCTGTGTAAATCGGTATTCTACAGCTTTTTTAATTCCAGTGCGCAGGCGGAGGGCATTTCCTTTTACTATGGCGCGCAGTTCCTTATGTCGGCCTTTTGTGGCTATTTCATTAATCTTTCTACTGAAATTGCGTAGAAGATGATTAGTGCACTCAATTTTCCCGCACGCGCACCATGTAATCCTTGTACGGATCATTATCCAAGATCCTCTTATAAACGCTACTGTCGCCATTAGCAACTAATATGGAATATATTAGGCCGTGCGTTTCTATGTTGCATTTGAAACCTTCTACAATAGCAGCGCTTTCCATTCCTGTGGAATTTTGATTGCGGCCCCAGTTTTTGAAGCACTGGTTTTCGCGCGCTTCTTCCTTCCGTTTCGCTGCTGTTTGGCAAATCACGCAAAATTTGTTCTTCACGCCGATGTATAACACTTTCTTCGTGTGATACCCGACGATGGCTCCTACACGAGACAGAGAATTGTAGTCTCCGCCGCGGTACGACCTCTTCATCCAGCTACAGTCTGCGATAACGGGGATCAATGGAATATTGGAATTCGGGTGTACGTCTCCTCTTGCTATAGCAAGTTCTGTCTCCTCTATTGCAGCAGCATGCATTTCTTCTTGAGCAGCCAATTGAAAGGCACTGATAATTTCCTCTTCACAACTGCGATATTTCCGCTTCGACATGCACGGCACGTTCATTGCCGATAGCAGCTCCTCCAGTTGATTGTATCCGCCGCCTGTTATCATCGTTGCGGATACAGCGCTCTGATTGATGTCCATAGTGCCATCATTCGTTTGCAGGCACTGAATGTGCTCGTAGTGATTGCACATTTGGCAACGTACGATGTACACATTCTGCAGTCCATTCTTTCGACATTCAACTATCTCGAAGTGCTCAATGCCGCAGCCTATCCTGGAGTGTCTTTCAAGCTCCGTTATTTGATGGAAGACGTACACAGAATCCACGAGGTTTATGGCTTCCGAAATCGGTTGTTGCAACTGCTGTGGTGTGACTCTTTCTACCACCCAGTTGCATTCGGAATGTTCACATTCCATGAAGTCTACCTCTTCTATTGGCTCAGTTGCTTTCTCTTGCTCAATTCTTTCTCCGTCTTCTTTTTCTGTCTGCAGACAAATTGCAGCGGACGTGCTCGGAATCATTTCGTAGGAAGCAGCTTCGAAAGGCAATGCTTCAATTGCGCTGCATATGTTTTCAGTGGTTTCATTTTTCTTCTCCAACCACTGATGCGCAGCATTCTGCATCGCGGTCTCCAAACAACGTCTAACATAAAATAAATTAGTCAACATGTGGAACTGGGAACATGCAGGGGGTTCGCTCAGTTTTGCGAGAAACTACAGGGGGTGATTGTATGAGGCAAAGTAATACGGAAACGAACACGTACGAAATCGCGTTTCAGGCTTATAAATGTACTACATACATTTTATATAAACATATAAAATAGCATATGTAGTAGATGCAGTACACATGCTAGATAATATGTAACGAAAAAAAGTAGAACAATCTCCTGTAGCGGCAACCGAGCTGTGATCATTCTCGTGTTCGACCCTCCACTGTTTACTACCGATCAGCTGTTCTGCGGTAGGGCAATGACCTACTCTGTTGACCTACTGTACAGCGGCTGTTCGCTGTAACAGCGCCGTGCGTCAATCGCATGGAAGGCTGTTTCTCGCAAAGCTGACCGAAGGCCACGTATGATACACAAAATAAAGATGAGAAGTGACATTTTTGGAAGACAGAAGATATGATATTCCGCGCATGTGAAATACGAATTCAATAAGATACGAAATTTATTTATTGCTCGAAGTATTGAAAGGTAGGAATCTTTTCGGAGAAATGAGACCAATCACAATATAATTGGGACTACTTTCAAAAGAATTTACACTTGCTACATTTTTACATCGCCCCAAAAGTATGATATTTTCTTTTACAGCCAGTTCCAAGAAAGTAAAGTAAACGGGTTGCTTCAGCATCAAATTATAGTTGCAATACGATTTCATTGGGGGAACTCCAAATGGAACAGACAAAATAGTAACAAATTACTGTTACTTTATAACGACGCCGTCGAGGCCGCGACCCCCCACTACCGCGGCACGCCAGACCACCAGCGCGCTAATTAGCACGACGGCCGCGAGGGGTCCAACCACGACTCGCGATTCCCGCAAGGGAAATACGGCCCCACCGAGATATAAGCCGCGGCCGCCCGAGCATAGCCAGCAGATCCGGGCTCTCCAGTACGTTTTTTAGTACGCTAGCGAGATCGCCAACATTTTTACTCCTACACGGATCTGCTCTTCCTCCAACGGGTGGCAGTCGAGGTGGTTCGCGTTCGAGCTCCTCCCTAGCCGTAAACCCGTTTATCCGCTGACCGCAAGATCGGAGGTTCGCCTCTCGATCGGTCTCCCGAACCCGCCCAAGGGCTGTCGGTTTCGCCGGCGTCCTTGGGGCTAACGGCTCCCCGCCTGGCGCCGGGGTGGTTCGCGCTCGAGCCCTCCGACAGCCGTAAAGGACCTCCCGCCTCCGCATCCACCTGCATCCGACTACCTGGCCGCGAGCGTCTTCACCGCGAAGGAATCGCGCCGAAACGCTCCGTCACAGACTGCGCACCGCCGACCGGGGATCCGCCAACGGGGGTGCCTCCACTGCGGAGGACTGTGCCCGCCCGGTACCGACTAGCCGTATGACCGCGTTAGATTTAAGCCGCGTTAGCAAGTAAGTCACGTTTAGTCATAAGAAATAGTAAACGTTAGCAAGTAAGTCGCGTTTAGTCGTAAGAAATAGTAAAGAATAAGACGCGCCGCACATCGCCATGACCCTGGCGACCGACTGAGTCGGCAAAATACAGAACGAAACGTTACAACTTCATTATATTGATATCAAGAGAAGGTACATTCACTGTAACGCATTTCTGTTCATTCGTTAGCTGAGAAATGCTTAGTGCTGAAGTGAGATAGCATGTCATATGCTGTCCTTTTCTAAAGAATAACATCGATGCTCGGCCGACGGCTTTACGTTCGCTCGGCGACTCAATGCATACGAGCTGTTTGCGGTGTTGCCATACATTGATGGAGTGGGGGTGCAACTTCACGGCAACCCTGCAAGGCAGGACAATGGGACCTGTGATTCTTTTACAGCAGGTTGCCGCGAGGTTGCCGCTATTTATGAGGATCTGTATGTGTAACATACAATATGATACTATTGTTTGGTCCCACTTCGATCGATTCAAACCTTTCATCACAGTCATTTACACCGATAACAAATGCAACATGTTCACGCCTTTAGCTTTGCAAAGCCTCAGATTCCAGTTTTACGAATCGAATAGATATTTTTATATATATATATATTTGTTTTAGTATGTTCAGTATGTCAGAGATTTTGACAGGACGTGTTGTTTCTGTCTCGATTCTGGGGTAAGTGCCGTGGGGTCAATCACGGTCCTCTTGCCAGAAGGTGAAATCACCTTCCCCACTGCGTGGCCAGATTCTTCGAAGACAGCCTTATCGCTGTGCATTCGTCATGCAGCACCGCAATACAACGCATCATAAAATCTGCGACTCTTAGAATTCGTCGCTTTCCTATCTATTGATCAATACCGTTCTTCCCCCGATGGCAGACAGAGATCTGCCCCATCGGTACCCCCTGATCGTTGAAGAACAGCTCCAAGGCCGCGGGCACGACGCCACTGACACGCGTGTGTCAGTGCCGCACACGGGTTGACGCTACAAGTAAATAAATTGTTATGGTAATACTTCAATTTATTGTAAAACAAATTCCTCACTTCATAAAAAATGTTATTATTTAATTGCCTTCAGCATCAATATTTATTAACATGATTTACGAGATTTATTTATCTCTAAATTGAAAGAATTTAAGATTAGTTTAAAAATTTTACATAACTATTCTCGTTGCATGGAAATTATAAACATAAAATTGTGTAACATAAAATACTATTAATTTCTATTGGTATGTACTTTCTTGAAAATTAAATTGAGTTTACACATAATTTATTATTTTATCTTTTGATAACAAAAAAATAAAAGTATGTTAAAAAATTATGGAATAAACATTAATTTTTATGTATAACTTAATTATTAAATTTTAATTTCCTATTATTCCAATTTCAAATTATATTCCTGCTTCATATAACTGGAATTGCTACTTGTGCGCATACAATATTTGCGTGTAATGCGTTCAGATAGTTGCAAACATTCGTGCATGAATATACGTCATGCAACATCACTTTATGCCGCATCAATCGCTTTTTGATCTCGATACAATTTATTGTCTTGATGTCGAAATTAAAAAGTGATCAATTTGGCGTACTGTTACTATATTGACTAAGGGCAGAATAGACCACTCATTTATAGGAAATATAACACATTTCAAACTGAAAATTCGGTCGCGTAAAGTAGCGGAGGCTGTTCACGCCACTTACAATTTAGAATCGGTTATTTTAAGAATTATGTTCAATTGGACCAATGCGAAATGTTCTATGAAGAATGGATAGTCTATCCTATGCTTCGGCGACGCTAAAAGCTACGGTCTTCTAAAAATTTGTATAACTTACCTTTTACGCCACTTTCCATTGGTGGACACGCGCCTCGCTCCGCGGCGGGCTTTTAAATGTTCATTCCGGCTTTGCTGCTTCTCTTCCATTATATACACTACACTAATGGAATACAACTAAAACCCGGAACTAAAACTGAAACAATAAAACTAAGAAAAGAAAACTGTTCCCGCACTATACACGTTTATTTATGTATATTTATTTAAACGTAGGGAAGAAGCTGTATTGCTTTCCTCACTGTAGTACGGAAACCGAGAAACTGATCGTCCAATGTGGTGACATTGGCTACAGATCTGTGAGACACTTGTAGACAAAAGAAACGAAAGTGCACCGAAGACAAGCGCATATGTTTCTTTCTGCCTCTTTTTGGTCACCCCCATAGCTATGCGCGAGAGCACCGTGTATTTGAAAACCTTTGCGCGCCAGAATCCTTGCGCCGCATAGTGACTGGTTTGACGAAAATCCTGGCAAAAACAAAACAAATTTTTGTCCATATTCTATTCTATACATTGTATGTATTTTCTTTATCAATGATGCAGAGCATGATTTTCCGCTGCAATTACTTTTTAATATGCAGTACTCTTAGAAATACATTAGTACAAAGTGAGCAATCCACATTTCTTTACTTCGCGGTAACTTTTCTATTACCGTGTAAAGTGTGGATGTGTGCAGTGACGCATCCCCACCCCAAACAGTTCCCTCTGTGTTCGTAGGCCCAGAGACCTGGTGACTACATGACATTTTCCATTTCACCAGCGAAGACGAAGGACCGTAAGTACTTACCTTTACGTTACTTTTTCGTGTTATCTATCGGATCTCTCTCGTACGTGTTACAATTCAAGTCAAATGTGTAGTATGAAATTGTGTGTTCAGCAAAAGCTTACATTAGTGATTTTATTGCCAATCATCTCTTTGTCCCGGATTGTTCAAGAAAGACTGTATTTTAGCATTGAAAATACTTATGGATGGGGGAAATCTTCAAAAAGTAATGTTGTTGTGCTACTTCCTTTTTGTAAAGAAAATAAAGTTTAAAAACATTTCTGAATCCGTGGACTGATCCCGATGGTTTTGGACTGTGTTATAGACGGTGAAATTCTAAACAACTTCTGTCCGAATAGTAATTGCCATTCGGTCTCAGTTTTCGAGATATCTGCAAAAATTATTGGTACGACCCCATTGAACTCCGCTTGTGCGTGTGCCTATAGAAACGTTGCATTGATGGAAGCACTTGACGGTCCGCGATCCCTGGCAGTCGCAACGCATGCACGCAGGGCCGAATGAAGCCTCCAGCGGGCCCTAGTCAAAATAAAATTCGAGCCCAATTTATACAATTTTGTGTAAAATTACTATCGTTTACTCGCATATTTCTTTTGTAGCGTGCGTAGAAACAGTTTTACGTTAATAATTTTCCAACACCTATCAGATTTTTTTTTTCATTGACATTTTTCCCTGATTCCTTACTTTTGTAGATATTATATTGGAAATATAAGACTAACAAGTCATTAATGTAAATTGTACTCGGTAGTATCGCGCGCGAAATTCAAAACTACTGAGACAACAAGATTTTGACATTCTCATAATAGATACAATATGAATTTCGAAAACGAAATCAATACATAAATTTTCACAAGCGCAGGGGCCGATTGAAGTCGGGCCCCTCCGAATTAGGGGCCTGCAACATTTGTCTTATTTGTCTTGTAGTTCAGCCCTGCCGTGCACGGCACATGTACAGGCGAACGATTGTTCGCACGAAAGTTGCTCAGAATCTCGCTCTATGTAACATACTTCAAAATCAACGGGATCAGTCTACAGAATCAGACAGTTTTTAAAATTTTATGTTTTTACCAGAAGAAGGTAGTTACAAAAAGATTACTTTTTGAGTGTAACTCGATCTACATTCATTTAAAATATTAAAATGAGGAGAGGGATACGAGTGAGGAGAGAGAGAAGGAGAGCAGGCGCCACAGAAGAAATTCCAGCGAGAGACACAAGGAAAGAAGGCGTCGTACAAGAGATTTCAGCGAGGAGAGAGAGAAGGAGAGGAGGCGCCGCAGAAGAAATTCGAGCGAGGAGAGACACAAGGAAAGAAGGATCCGTACAAGAGATTTCAGCGAGGAGAGAGAGAAGGAGAGGGGGCGCCGCAGAAGAAATTCGAGCGAGGAGAGACACAAGAAAAGAAGGAGCCGTACAAGAGATTTCAGCGAGGAGAGAGAGAAGGAGAGGAGACGCCGCAGAAGAAATTCGAGCGAGGAGAGACACAAGGAAAGAAGGAGCCGTACAAGAGATTTCAGCGAGGAGAGAGAGAAGGAGAGGAGACGCCGCAGAAGAAATTCGAGCGAGGAGAGACACAAGGAAAGAAGGAGCCGTACAAGAGATTTCAGCGAGGAGAGAGAGAAGGAGAGGAGGCACCGCAGAAGAAATTTGAGCCAGGAGAGGAGTCACGACAGGAGAGTGAAAAGCGAGGGGACAAAGAGAGCCGCAACGGAGGTGGGCAGGGTAGAAATGCAGATGCTCCTGATGTTTAAACAAGTACGTATTTACATACATAAACGAGTACACGCTCAATGGTTACAATTACATTCCTCTACATCCGCAATTTGGCAAGTATGTACTAAATTTATTTAATGTTTTACAGATGAAAAGGGCACTGAAAAACACAAAATACGGCCAAAGAGGAGCGAGAGGCGGAAAAGGTGGCGGAAGAGGTGGAGGCAGAGGAGGTGGAAGAGGTGGAGGCAGAAGAGATGGAAGAGGTGGAGGCAGAGGAGGTGAAAGAGGTGGAGGCAGAGCAGGTGGAGGAAGAATAGGTGAAACCAAGATAATAAATGTATACCATTGAATAAAAGATTTTACAAGAAAATAAAAGTTTACTTTATCCCATTGTTCACTTTTCCAAAAAATCTGAAAAAATTGGAGACAATAATTATAATAATATGTTGTTACCATAATAATATAAAAGTAGTGTTCTTACAACTTCACAACGAAATTTGCATTATTCATATTAGTGTAGAGTTTTTCATTTGTTTAACCTAAATTTTGCAGCGAAAAAATCCGAAATCATCTTCCAGTATATGTTACCATACATATTACTTTTCGAAATGTAAAGAAAAAATGTGGTACAACTACACTGAATTCTGCCTATGCGTGTATTGTGGACGCGCTGCGTTGCGTTGCGTCTAAAAGGCATCGCTACTTGTTTTGCTTTTCCATAAACATATCGCGGTGCCGCTTGCCGAGCGCAAAGCAAAACGTGCGGTAATCTTTCACACGTATAGGCAGAGATGAATGTAGTAGTACATCGAGCTATTGCTGCACTTCCAACCAACACTCATTTGGTCTTTATGTTTAGGCGCCCCTCGTGCATAAATGTTGAACTAAACTTGATACGTATTTTGCTCTGTTTTATCGTCAATATGGCGAATTCATCCGAAAACGCATGCCTTTACGCGATACAACTTTTCGTCTTTATATGAGAAGCTTTTTAGTCGCACGATAGCTCATTCGAAAGGGGAGACTTCAACGCAACGTGGTAAGGTATTCATTTCATGCAGATCATTCTCTCCGTATCAAAAAAATGCTTATATTCGACGGCGGTCAAGCTGTCACTTTTTGCTCCGCTTTACAACGCTCATATTACTACATATCAACATAATTTGACCACAAGACTACCTGACCACGTTGCATTGAAGCCTCCTCTTTCAAATGAGTCCTATTTCGAGCCAAAATTCTCTCTTATAAGGACGAAAAGTTGTATCAGGCAAACCCATATTTTTGGCTAATTTTGTCGGTAAAGTCAACTCTCTGCCATGCCTGGGACTACCGCCTTAAGGGCAAACCGTCGTTACGCGTTTACTGTTTGTCTCAACACAAACAGTTAGAAAAACTATAGTCGAAAATCGTTAATTTTTCGGTTGCTATTTGACACGTGAAGGACTCGTTTAAATTCGAGTTTCACCGTTTCACGTATTCGCCAAAATAGCTCACGAATTTCGCGATCGTGGAAAGCCAACGAAAACGCGACTTCTTCAAACAGAATTAAACAGTTTACTAATTCCAGAAGTTTTAAAACTAAAGATAATCTTTCTGATTCAGAAAAACAATTTATTCAAATGAATAGAGAATTAAAACTATTATGAATGGAAAATGATATTTGAAAGCAATCAGCACTAATAATAGGCAGAAAGTAGAGATTATTGCTAATAATAAATTTAAATATAAGATTTGCACAATGTGCCGTTTCTTAAAAATCTATAAATCAACATATTATTTCTTACTCAATAAAGAAGAATATAAAAAGAAGAATGATAGTTATGTTCAAGCTGTTATGAGTGCTTTTAAAGAAAACAAACGTGTTTATGGAACAAGAAGATTAAAAGGTATACTTGAAAAAGAAGAAATGTATTTATCTCGAAGAAAAATAAAGAAAATTACGAATAAACGTAATTTAATATCAAAATACACTAAATTAAAATTTAAAAATCATAAAAATCATAACGCAAATGATGATCAAATCATCAATATTGTTAATAGACAATTCAATAATAGAGTTAAAAATGAAGTTATTTTAAGTGATTCAACTTATGTTCAAGTTGGTGGTAAATGAAACTATATTTGCTTACTAATAGACCTTTACAACCGTGAAATCATTGCTCAGTGTAGGTACTGAAAAAGATGCATCATTGGTATATCAAGCATTTATGCAATCAAATCGTTGCTCAAAAGTATACAAATATTCCATACTGATCGAGGTAACGAATTTAAGAATAAAATTATTAATAAATTTTTATAAGCATTCAATATTACCCGTTCTTTAAGCAAAAAAGGCTGTCCTTATTACAATGCAGTTGCTGAAGCAACTTTTAAAACTTTTAAAACTGAATTTATTAATGATAAGAAATTCACTTCATTAATACAATTAAAATTAGAATTATTCGATTATATCAATTGATATAACAACATAAGAATTCACAGCACTTTAAATTACTTAACTCCAGTTAACTATCCAGAAAACATGTCTATTAAAAATAGTCCAAAAAAGGTTGCCATTCCAACATTAATAATTTTAATTTGTAAAAAATTCATAATTACTATTCCATAAAAATATAAAAAAAATGAAGGTATTATAAAAGATCTTCATTTTTTATTTCTGTTTAAATTTAATTTAAATTAAATCAAATATCCAAACCAATACATTTAATAATTAACGTACCAATGCAATAAGTAAAAACTAAAGTTGTTAACATATATAAAATTCATGATACTTTTACTCATGTGTGATGAAGAAATTTAGTAAAAGGTAATGCTGTGACAGCAAAACCACTAGCAATAAAACTAAACATATAAATACTTAGTTCAATTACTCATTTTATTAAATGTGAATCATGCATAGTTACTAAACCCCACTAATTCTTTTAAGACGTTCATCAAATACTTTTATTTCTTGTTCTTTTAAAATTGAAGTATATTCAACTTTATCACTAATAGTATGAACCATATGCAAATCAGTTACTAAAAGTCCACCAGAAATTGTTAAATTACGAAGTTTTTCTTTAATTTCAAATGACATCTTGGATATTTGAATATTAGCAATTAAAGGTGTATGCCACTCAAGAATACCAACATATCCCTCAGTTGTTTTTACATTAACTCACTGTACTTCACCATCAAAGAAAATGCCATCAGGAGTAATAATTTTAAGATTTAATGCCATATTATTCACCTTCAATTATTTTAGTATTTTTGCCTCTTCAATTGCTTGGTCAATAGTTCCAACATATAAAAATGCTTGTTCTGGTAAATCATCACATTCACCATCTGAAATTTGTTTAAAACTAGCAACAGTTTGACTAACAGGAATATAAATACCATTTAAACCCAACAATTTTTCAGCAACATGAAAAGGTTGTGAACAAAAATTACGAATTCTTCTTGCTCTGGCTATGTTGCGGTTTGGAAAAAATTAAAATCCAAAATTGGAGCCCTTTCACGAAAGGGCTGACAATCGAGGGAGCCGGTTGGTGATTTGTTGCGAAAAGAATACAGTTTACCACACTTATGTCTATATTTACAATGTGAACACGTACGATCTATACTTGAATCTCCGTGATCGGTTGAAGCTGATCTGAAGGACGGCCGCGAGAGCCGCTGTACGAGCTCGCGATCGGTTATTCAAGATTTCGATACGAGATTTCGTATAGAAACGATTCAATCAAAACACACTCCCCCCCAAACGTTGAATGAATTTATTATTGTAATAGTGCGTAGTGACGCGCAGTTTGTGGCTTGGTGATGTGATTATGACGATCTGGCTTACATTGGAATTAAATTGGACACGATGATGTAAAGACGACTCATCTACCTATAGTCAGCATAAACCAAACTCCGAAGCCAGCTGACAACTAAGCAAAAGACCCCCTCCATAAGCCAAAAGAAACATGTATAAGAACCACCTCTTCTCATAATAAAGTCAGTCTCTGCTTCACCAGAAAATATTAACGTTTATTAAACACCCTTTCATCGCTCTACCTACGAATCGCGATCTATTTGTAGAATTTAGAATAGTAAAACGCTTTGTGCCGAGAAGCCTTACTTACTATTTTATTTGTCATTCTATTTAATTAATTACGAATCACGTATTCGTTAAGTAGCGTCATCCTCATTTCTGATATCACGCAAATTCCCCGTGACAAAATTGGCGATCCTGCCAGGATCCAAAAAGTGTATACCTTGAGGTGAAACAAGTGTGTCAGTGATCTACGGAACACCGCAGCTTGGGACTACGAGAGCCACAACCATGAAGGAACCACAAGGATCGAAGAACCAAGGTAAAGAGAATGGCATCTGCAGGCAAAGACTCACCAATATCCGATATCCATGCTTTGAGTAATACCGTTACGACCGTGTTAACTCATCTGGAGAGCATAACCAAACAATTGAAAATGCAAGAAGATGCAAGTGCACGTCATGAAAAGATATTAGCAAAAATTTCCGATCGTGTCCAGACGCAGGACGAAGCCATAAAAAAATTAGCCAGTGCCGTGAAAATGATTGACGACGAAAGACATGACCAAGCAGTGGAACTAAAGAAGCTTGGAAGCATGCTACGTCTTATTACGCTGACGGAAGACAAGAAGTCATCCGTTAAGACGTGCCACGACCGAACCTGAAACCACCGACGATGGAAATAACCCAACCGAATTTCGCACTACTCTTGGCAGACAAACATATCAACCGACAATTTTGGCTAAAGAACGACCTGCCAACCCCGAGTTAAGTATTAACACACTTAAACCGTCCGAAGCATTGCGTACTGTTGAAACTCTTAACGGACGCAACGACATAGGTGTCGAAGAGTTTATAAAATCTGTGTGATTCGCTAGAAGCCGTACCAACGATCAAGAAACGCTCCTTCGTATGATACTAACCGAACGTGTTACTGATTTCGCAAAGCAAAGCATTAGATTCTGCCAAATACAAAGTTACGTGGAACTCTATGAAGCCATACGTACGCAGGTTTCACTACCCTCAACTGTCGGTGGAAGCAGAAATAAAATGCAAACCGTAAGACAAGGTATCACCGAGAGCGTCCAATCCTACACTAACCGATTTAGACAGGCACTCAACGAACTAGAATATGCCATACAAGCAAAACACAGAAACCCAGTAGCCAGAAGCATCGCCCTAGAAGAAGAGAACATCGAAGCCGTAAGATTTTATACTCACAACTTAAAACGAGAAATTTCACAATATGTCATTCCAATGCGACTCAAAAGCCTAATCGAGGCACAACGAGAAGCAATAAATATGGAAGTATGGTGCAAGGAATCAAGACCAATTCCGCAACGTACACCCTTCCAACAACCACGACCAAATTTCAAACAATCCAACACCCCAACTCCTCGACCAGCACCTCAGTTTAAGCCTACTCCTAATCTCCCCAAATGCGAACATTGTGGCAAACTGGGTCATGATAAATCAAAGTGTTTTCAACTCAAACCTCAGAATTTTCCCAATCGTCAATACGGAAAAATGCCACCACGGATCAACAACATGGGAGTAGTGGAAACCGAAACATCACCCCAAGATCCAGAATCAACTATAACCCTGGAGAACTACAGCACATTCGATGCAAATTCCCAGGAATAGTACGAACAGGAAGAATGTTATTGGACACAGGAGCAGCAGCCAACGTCATCAAACGAAGATTTATATCCAAACCAGGAAAATTAGAAACCCCAACTAGGAAACGACAAACATATAATAACTGAATTTATAGACATTCCAGTGTCAAACAAAACCCAGCATTTTCTAATAGTCCCCGATAACTTCCCCTTAATTGAAGATGGAATTATTGGCCTACCATTCTTAAAGCAATACCAATACTCCATAAACAACGATAAAATTCAAATTGAAAACAAAATTATTAATTTACAGACAACACCCGCTACAGTCCAGGTCCCACCCGAGAGTCACAAAATTCACTGTTGCAAGATAGGCAAAGATGTCACTAACGTATCTTTCATCAATACTGGTAAGGAAACTGTCAACTCAATAGAACAAATCTCTGAAAACCCAGGAAATTTACATAGAATCCACGAATTACTCACGAAATTGCGACTTGATCACGTTGAAACCGTTTTTGCTAACCCCATAAAGAAATTAATCTGTTCATATCACGATGTCTTCTCTCTCTCATCAGACCCACTACCCTGCACATCTTTAACACAACACTCCATACGCCTAATAAATCCAAAACCTATTAACATCAAAGCATACAGACCTCCTGAATGTCACAAAACAGAAATACGCACTCAAATGAAAGAAATGTTAGAAAAGGGTATAATAGAAGAATCCGACTCACCATTCAACGCACCAGTTTGGGTAGTACCGAAAAAACTAGACGCATCAGGCAAACAGAAATGGCGCATTGTCATAGACTTTAGAAAACTCAATGAAGTAACAGACCAAGACGCATATCCACTTCCAAATTCCGACGAAATACTGCAACACTTAGGCAACGCTAAATTCTTTTGCGCGTTAGACCTCTCCTCTGGTTTTCACCAAATCCCCATGGACCCCAACTGCAAAAAATATACCGCCTTCTCCACCCTAGGCGGACACTTCCAATACAATAGAATGCCTTTTGGATTAAAAAATGCACCTGCGACCTTTTAACGCATGATGGACACCGCATTGCGAGGACTAGTGGACCGTTACTGTTTCGTATACCTTGACGACATAATAATATTCGGAAATACCATAGAAGAACATAACAAAAATCTCGCAATCATATTTCAAAGACTTAGGGATACGGGACTAAAATTACAAATTGACAAGTGCGAATTTCTCAAGCCGGAACTTGAATACTTAGGACACCTAGTGACAGCAGACGGGGTTAAACCCAAACCCAAAAAGCTAGAAGCAATCAAAAACTTCAAACAGCCAACTACTGTAACGCAAATCAAATCTTTCCTTGGATTAGCAGGTTCTTACCGTAAATTTATAAGAAATTTCGCTAAAATATCGCGGCCATTGACTGAACTCACCCAAAAAAACACTCCTTTCCATTGGACCGAACGACAACAAACTGCATTCCAGACACTTCAAGACAAATTATGTGAAACACCCATCTTACGCTATCCAGACTTTAATATTCCTTTCACTCTATCTACCGATGCATGCAACGAAGGAATAGGCGCCGTACTCTCTCAGAACGATCACCCATGCTGTTTTATATCACGGACCCTTAATAGTGCAGAACGAAATTATACTACTACAGAAAAGGAATTGCTCGCCATCGTTTGGGCTATTAAACGACTGCGGCAATACCTTCTCGGACGAAAATTCTTTATTCAAACCGATCATCAAGCATTAAAATGGCTCCACAATGTCAAAGATCCTTCTTCTTGCCTTATGCGATGGAGATTACGATTGGAGGAATACGATTACGAAATAGATTACAAAAAAGGCAAAGAGAATGTAGTAGCCGACGCTTTATCCCGATTACATCCTGTTCAAATTATCGAAGATGTCCCTACCAAAATTAAAATCAGAATTATTAAACCTTACGAGGACATAGAAAAGGAATTACCCGACATACCTGACGAGGAAGAAACCATGAGCCCAGACGAACGACTGTTTCAAGATTACGAACAATGGAAAACCTCCCCTACAGCAGCCCCTATAAAATTAACCGCCAATCGACCTCACTGGACTCAATTGACGTACTCTTTACTAGGACAATATAACGAAAAAACTTGGATAAATAGATTACACGACCTAATGGCATTGCAACACGACCGACCCAAAATTGCTTTCGGAATAGGAGATAGCAAGAAACCCTTCCACGTAACTTCAGCACAACTTATGTTACGATTCCTATTGAAAGACTATCCCGGAAAACCTTTATTATTTGCACAATATCCCAACCGAGAATATATCGCCGAAGAAATCAAACAAATCCTTATTGAAAATCACGATAATTCCCAACACCAAGGTGAGAACAAAACCATAGATAGAATAAAATCGAAACATTATTGGAAAAATTTAGAAACCGATGTCATAAATTATGTAAAACATTGCGACATTTGTCAAAGGAACAAACTTACGCGTATACGACCAAAAGAAGAAGCCGTAATAACAGACACTCCCTCGGAACCCAACAATAAAGTAGCCTTAGACATCATTGGACCACTTAACCTCACTAAACAAGGAAACCAGTTCATTCTCTCCATACAAGACTGTTTAACCAAATATCTCCTACTCGTTCCCCTAGCCGATCAGAAAGCCGAATCCATTATAAATTCCGTCATCAACCATTACATTTACATCTTCTCCTCCCCCAAACACATACTAACCGATCAAGGACAGAATTTCGTATGTAAACTAATGGAAACCTTTGAAAAGGCTTTTAAAATAAAACACAGCAAAACAACCAGCTTCCGTCCCCAGAGCAATGGAGCTTTAGAAAGAACACATGGTTCAATAAAAGATTTGCTTAGAACCAATATCGATGAAAACAAAAATGAATGGGACGAACACTTAAACTACATCACTATGGCCTACAATACCTCTGTACATGCAGGAACAGGTTACACTCCTTTCGAATTAACCTTCGGACGCGAAGCCAATATGCCATCTGCAATATCCCTCACACCCAAATTAACTCAGAATGAACTTTCCAAACTTTGGAAAAGCCGACACTAAGAATATTTCCAAATGCTAAAAAAATAATTCAAAAGAATAAAGAACGTTATAAACGATATCAGGATAGGAAAATTGGACTTAAAGGAATATACAATATCGGAGACCTAGTATTATTACATAACGATCATAAAGGACACAAATTAGGTAAAGAATGGCTCGGACCCTATAAAATCTTAGAGGTCAAAACTCCCATCTACCTAATTCAGATCTCGAACAAGAAAACACTATACACCCATGGTAATAGAATAAAACCGTATCATCTTTCCAGGGCATGATCTTATTGATGGAGATCCAGGCCTTGAACGTAATTAAGTTAAACAACACTCAAATTGTATCTGAAAACATTGGTATCAGTTATAACTATCATAAACGCGTAAAGATTACTATACTATTCCAACTCAATGAACTATCCAAAAGCGCTGAGAAAATCCACCTTCTATCCCTAGCCACACACGAATATTGTAAGAATCAAGAGAACTGTCAAGCCACTGATTACAAAGCAATTCAACACAAAATCAAACGTATGGGACAAACTCTTGCCAAATTACACGTTATACTTCATAAAAGAAACAAACGGGGCCTACTCAATGTCATAGGCTCAGTATCAAAATCCTTATTTGGAACTTTAGACGAAAACGATCTAACTTTAGTTAACCAGAACATTGACAAACTCTTCGATTCACAAAACAAGTTAACACATATTGTACAAAATCAAACCGCTATGATCAAATCATTATTACAAGACGAACATTTCGATAGCCTGAGTAAACGCTTAGAACTTGAATCCACAAAACTTGCACAAATCATAAATCAGAATCTTCTAACTAATAATCTTATGCTTTTAGAAACTCTAACTACTGATCTCACGGCTAAAATAAATGACTTTTATTTAACAATTATACTGGGCAAAAATGGAATCATAGATACAACCTTAATACCAATAGAAACATTTGTAAACGCCTATAAAACGTTGCTACAAAACAATATGATAGAACCAAGTATTCAAGCAAAAACAGAAAATTTTCAAACTTTAATTGACATTAGCCAACTTAAAACTGCTGTTAACCGAGATGTTATGATCTATCAAATCATCGTATCAATAATAGAAGAACAACACTGGAATATTATTAAATATTACCCGATACCACATAGAATGAATAATATTTTCATGATCCCCATACTAGAACAAGAAATGGCAATGACACAAGGTTCTACTCAAATCACTATAGATATTACCTATCTACAAACCCGCTGTAAGGATTGCCCCATAGGATTAGTGTGCGAACAAACACAACCGATCAAGCATAATTATAAACCAAATTGTCAGGAGGCATACGATTGTAAAAATAGTGGAACAGCCGTATTCCAAATTAATGACGTTACTTTTGTACCCATGCACAACCCTCACAAATACATAGTAATCCCTAACAAAGAAATTCAAATACAAGCCCTCTGCAAACAAGCCGAAATCCTAACGATAAAAGAACCAGTTATCCTATCAGCGAGAGAAGAATGTATCCTAACTTATAATAATAATGTAATGAAAATTGGAGGTACCATCGACACAACAAAAATTAATGTGACCAACTATGCTTTGGACATTAACTTTACTAAAGAAGAAACTGAACTCTTACAGAAATTCATACCGTTAGCACCCAGAGTAACTCCAAATTTCAACTCGTACAAAATATCATTAAAACAAATGTATAACCAATTAGAATCCATGAAAGACGACAAAAGAATACTTACCGCGACAGAAATAGGATACAGTATCATTAAGTACGCCGGATGGATCGCACTTGCTATCCTAACAACATACCTTTTGAACAAAATCGGCATTTTCCAATGTATATCTAGATGTATACCGACTCATTTTTGTTTTAAACTTTGCTGTAACGAAAACCGAATTTATCACTCAAAACCAATCCGAAACATATACACCGGAGTACCAGTAACCCCTGCAAGCACCCTGACCATAACTGAGCATCAACCAACACATCTATCAATTGAAGACAACGAATCAAGTACATCCTCGGAAGTAGAACCGCTTCCCGAAATTACCATCGAACCAAGAAAAACCGTACGCTTTGTAGGAACAAAGTTGACTCTACGAAGGGGGGTGTAAAGACGACTCATCTACCTATAGTCAGCATAAACCAAACTCCGAAGCCAGCTGACAACTAAGCAAAAGACCCCCTCCATAAGCCAAAAGAAACATGTATAAGAACCACCTCTTCTCATAATAAAGTCAGTCTCTGCTTCACCATAAAATATTAACATTTATTAAACACCCTTTCATCACTCTACCTACAAATCGCGATCTATTTGTAGAATTTAGAATAGTAAAACGCTTTGTGCCGAGAAGCCTTACTTACTATTTTATTTGTCATTCTATTTAATTAATTACGAATCACGTATTCGTTAAGTAGCGTCATCCTCATTTCTGAGATCACGCAAATTCCCCGTGACAATGACGTAAGAACGATTATAGGAGCTTATTCTAAATATGAACTATTTATTCTAACTTAATTTAATGTATAACGAGTGTAACAACGCAGTTGAACTTATCTTTCGCGATGTTAATGCTAGTTGTGCAGCATTAATTTGCGGCGTTTATGGTGACGGGGAGAAAGCAAATCTTGAGAGGGGACGCTTGTATTGCGAGTGTGACTGAAGCGGTGAGACTCCGAGTTTAAACCACCTCCCGGGATTAGTATTCTAGTAACCGTTGGTTCTCCTCCACACGGCACCTCCCTTTTGGAGCCTTACAACCTCCATTAGAGGGAGGCCGGTTCGAGGCAATCGACTGTTGCATTCGATACAGGATAAAATTAAATCTGTACGTTTGCACACGACGGTTCCTTGCGTTGTGCGTGAAACGTCGTATTATACAGTCCAGTCCCCTCTACTGCGTCTCGTAGCACGAGTAAGTGCCCTCACCACCTGTCACGCATCTCGTGATTAGGAGAAAGAGGGGAAAGACGCACAGTTAGAGCATTAACCTAGTAATAACATAAGTCATCGGTGTTTCCACCGATTCTTTCTGTTACAGGCACACGAACACACCACTAACGGAACGTGTAGTAATCAAAAGTTCATAATAAACGGCTGTTGAGGAATCGACGGCCAAAATAAAAACAAAGCGTTCGTTTATTGAACCACAATTTCCTTTCCCTCGTATCCGAGCCAAGTTTAGTCGTATAAAATAAAATAAATAGCGATACGATTAAACAAAATCATTACCTTCACGTGCTCTTTCACCAACACCAGAAAAAACAGAAATTCCACCATGTTCATGAGCAATATTATTAATTAATTCTTTAATCAAAACTGTCTTACCAACTCCTGCACCACCAAATAAACCAATTTTTCCACCTCTATCATAAGGTGCTAATAAATCAATAACTTTAATTCCTGTTTCTAAAATTTCTGATTTTGATTGTAACTCAACAAAATTAGGAGGAGTACGATGAATAGGATATTTTAATTTAGTTTTGATTTCTTTACCATCATCAATAACTTCCCCTAATACATTAAGAAGTCTTCCTAGGACCTCTTGACCAACAGGAGCACTAATTGGGATTCTTAAATCAACTGCTTCAAGACCACGCAGTAATCCTTCCGTTGGCCCCATAGAAATACAGCGAACACTATCATCACCAATATGTTTTGCAACTTCAACAATTAATTTTTGCCCATTATTATCAATACTAATAGCATTATTTAAATTAGGCAAACTATTATCATTAAAACGAATATCAATAATAGGACCTGATATTTGCAGAATTTTTCCAATATTTTGTTTAGTTGGGTTATTAGATTTAGCTTTTTCTTTACCAACTACTTTTGTAGTTATTTTGCTTTTGCTTCTGCAATAACCTTAGTGTTAACTTTTTTTGAATTATAGTTTGCACTAACAGTTTTTTCTTTAGTTACTGTAGTTTTATTAGTTGCATTTTTCATCTCAATTGACTCCTTTATTATGATAATTGGGCATCAGCGCCACCAATAATTTCTGAAATTTCTTGTGTAATATCGCCTTGACGAGCACGGTTATAACTGATTAATAATTTGTCTTTCATTTCTTTAGCATTATTTGAAGCATTTTCCATTGCTAATTGTTCTCACGCTTGCTCTGATACTTGTGATTCTACTAATGCTCCATAACTAACGGTACCAACATATAAAGGAATAGCACTATTAATAACAGTATTAGCATCTGGCTCGAAATCAGTTTAAATTAAATTACTTTCTTGATTGGTTTTAATAACAGTGATTGGTAATAAGTCAATAATTGTTGGAATCGTTGTTACTGTATTTACATATTTTGTATATGCAATTTTAATCGCATCAGTTTATTTATTATTAAACTTAGAAAGTAGTAATAACGATATGTCTTGTGAATCATTATATGATGATTGAATGTTAATTTCAGTATAAGATTGGACAATTTTACAATGATGGTTAGTAAAATATGAAACACCTTTACTACCAATAACAACTATTTAATCTTATGGTCGATATTGCTCAAGTGCTAATTTATTTAAATTATTGTTAAAACCACCACATAATCCTAAACTAGAATTAAATACAACTCATATTGTTTTATTAACAACTTGATCTTTTGTCTTTAAGTAAATTCAATTACTCAATTTAGGTATTAACTGATTGAATGTATCATAAACTTCAGAATAATAAGGTTTAATCATCTCAATTCTTTTACCTACTTTTTTTAATTTAGCTGTTGATACTAGTTGCATTGCTTTAGTAATTTTATAGCTAGTATTAACTGATTTAATTTTTTGACGAATTTGTTCCATACTTTGAGCCATAATATTCACCTTACCTTACTACATTATTTAAATGCTGCAATTAATGTTTCTCATTCTTCAACGCCACCATATACTTCCGGATTATAGTCATTTAATTTATTAACTAAATTATAAACAACTTGCATAATTCCTTGACTAATATTTTTTTGTAACTCTTCACTAAAAGTTTGATCTTGTTGTAATTTTAAATAGCTTTTTCGTTTCTGTTTTTGAAAGTAAGTTATTACGTCTTTTTTTAAAAGATTCCATCATTTCTACTGGTAATCATTTGATTGCTTTATTTTTAATTGCTAATAAAATAATAGCTTGATCAATTTGATTTAATGGTTCATTTTGTTTTTGCTTTAAATTTTTAATAGCACGATTACCATGTTCAATGATAGCCCTTGTATTTTCATCCAAATCAGAACCAAATTGCGAAAAGGCTTGTAATTCACGAAATTGTGCTAATTCTAATTTAAATGTGCCACCTGCTTGTCTTATTGCTTTAATTTGTGCTGATGAGCCTACCCGCGAAGCTGATAAACCAACATCAACTGCTGGGCGAATACCCGCATTAAATAATTCGGACATTAAACAAATTTGACCGTCAGTAATTGAAATAACATTAGTAGGAATATATGCAGAAATATCTCCTGCTTGTGTTTCAATAATAGGTAACGCAGTAATACTTCCACCGCCATGTTTTTCATTTAACTTAGCTGCACGTTCTAATAAACGTGAACAAAGATAAAAAACATCTCCTGGATAAGCTCCTCTGCCTGGTGGTCTGCGCAATAGTAAAGAAATAGCACGATAGGCAACGGCATGTTTACTTAAATCATCATAAACAATTAATACATCTTTCCTCTCTTCCATTCACTCTTCAGCAATGGTTACTCCCGTATAAGGAGCAATATATTGTAAAAGAGCAACTTCACTAGCAGTAGTGGCAACAATAGTTGTATATTCTATTGCTCCTATTTGCGTTAATTTAGCAACAATTTGCGCAACAGTTGAAGCTTTTTGTCCAATAGCAACATAAACACAAAAAACATTTTTGCCCTTTTGATTAATAATAGTATCAATAGCAATCGTTGTCTTTCCAGTTTGCCAGAATCACCAATTATTAATTCTCTTTGTCCTTTACCAATTGGAATCATAGCATCAATTGATAATAATCCTGTTGCTAAAGGTTCTGATACAGATTTTCTAGTCATCACACACAATGCTATTCTTTCAATTGGTCTAGTTTTTGTAGTTTTAATGCGCCCTTTACCATCAATTTTTTGCCTTAATGTATTAACAACTCTTCCTAAAAGCGTTGTCCCAACTGGTGTTTCAACAACATTACCTGTTCTACTAACAATATCGCCTTCTTTAATACCAGTATCATCATCCATTAAAGCAACTCCAACAGCAGTTTCTTGTAAGCTCAAAATCATACCATAAACATTACTTTTAGGAAAGAATACTAATTCACCATTAACAGCATTATCTAAGCCATGAATCAAGGCAATTCCATCACCAACAGTAACAACATTGCCTTCTTCATTAGCACCAATTTTCTTAGCATAATTTTTAATTTGGCCTTTTACAATTTCTGAAATTTGATTAACATTTAAAAACACTTGCTTTTACCTCTATTCATGACTTAACAATTCTTGTTTTAATTGATCGATTTCACCTTTAACTGAACCATCAAAAACTTGATTTCGTACTTTAACTTTAATACCACCAATTATTGATTTATCAATTTTGTTAATTACTTTAATCTTATGATACATAATTTTTTCGATATTAAATTTTATTTAATTTATTTGTTGTTTTGAAAGTTCTATTACTGAATAAATAATGCCATAATTTATATTTTAATATTCATTACATAATTTACGAAATTCTTTTAAAATAAAACGAACACAACGGAAATGATGCTCATCAATTAATAAGAAGAAGAAATTTAATATGTATGGTTCAATATAATTTTTAGAAGTTTCATTAATAATTTGTTTACATGTATCAATAGTTAAATTACTGCTACTAACAATGTTAATGAATTCTGGACATGTAGTAGAAATATCAAATAATTTATTACTTTCTTCAGCAAATTGAGTAATTTTTTTAATTTCTCTTGCTAATTGAAAAAGACCATTACTTCATTGGTTAGCTAATCCTTCATCCATCATTTAATCTTCACCACTATTCCAAATTTTTAATAAAATCATCAATTAATTGTTCATGTTTTTTAGCATTAATTTCAGCACTAATAATTTTTTTAGCTGCTTCTAATGCTACTACTTTAATTTCATCATTAATTTTTGCTTCTGCTTCTTTACGAGCACGAAATAAATCACGATTAGATTGATTAGTAATACGCATACTTTCTTCTTGCGCTTTATCAATAATCTGTTTACGTTTATTATAACCATCATTTTGCGCACTAGCAATAATTTCCTAAGCTTCAATTTTAGCAGCTTTTAATATCTGACTAGCTTCACCACGATCTTGATTAGCTAATGATTGTTTACTAGCAGCATCATCAAGTTTTTCTTTAATTATCAAGTGTCGTGAATGTAACGCTTTTCGAAAGGGAGCATAAACTCATCTTCAAAGTACCATTAATAAAATTACTGTTGCAAAAATATAAGCAATAAAGACAGGAAGATTAGGAAATAATTGATTCACAATATCATCACCTGAAACTAAATCATTGAAATTAAAATTCAGAAAATCACCTACTTTTTAATATTTTTTAATAATTTAATCTGCTACAAATATTAAAATTAAAGAAACAAGTAAACCATAAATAGCACCTGACTCAGCAATAGCCGCTCCAATAACAAATTGTGTTCTAATTTTTTATTCTACTTCAGGATTACGAGAAATAGTTTCAACAGCTTTACCAGCAGCATAACCTTGACCAATTCCACTTCCCGCGCTAGAAATAGTTGGAATTCCAGCTCCAACAAATTCTAAACTTACTAAAGAATTAGGATCAGTTGCTAAATGATTAAAATAATGTAATAAATGTGTCATTACTGTTGTTAATAGTTCCATAATAAATAAATTCTTCTTTTTGTATGTTATTTTCGTTCCATAATTGAACGTTCGGTATAAATTTCTTCTTCATGATTTGCTAGATGATGTTTACGTTGTTTGCGAAGTTTTTTTGGTAATTTAATAGTAAGTTCTCCTTTGTGCGAAGATCCTTCTTCCATTTGTAATTTCCAATAGACAAGGGTTAGGGTACCAAAAATTAAGGCTTGAATACTGCCAGCAAATAAATCAAAATAAATATGTAAGAATGGGCCAATCACACCAATTAATAAATTCATCTGACCAATAATAGGAATATTACTTCAAATCGCACCAGTTACACCATACAGCATTGCTAAAAATAATAATACCACTTAAAATATTGCCAAAAAAACGAAAAGATAAAGAAATTAGCGGTACAAACTGCGTAATCAGTTCTAAAGGATTAATAATAAATTTTTTGAAAAATAAAAGTTTCTGAAATTTAATAGCAATATAATATATTCCAATAAAAGTAACTAAGACCATTGATAAGGTAACAGTATAACTTGATGCTTGTGGTTCAAGACCAACAATTGATAATCAATTACCAATTAAAATATAACCCATCACATATAATAAATAAACTGTTAGGTTTTTATGCTTTATACCAAGAACATCAACAACAATTTTTTCAACTGCTTTAATTATTAATTCAAAAACTAAAACAATACCTCTTGGATCTTCATCGTCTTTCATTCGTTTTACTTTGTAATAGTAAATGTAGCTATTTAACTATATAAGAATTGTGTTCTACCGTTTTATTATTATTATTTTATAAAATTATGATCCAAACTTGTTTGCAAGAAATGTTATACGATTGCACTTATGTATTTTAACATTTACTAGGAGTACCAATGGAGAATCTAATTTTTGTAAAATTTAGCATTTATGGTCAGTGTTTGAAGAACTCGCGGTTTCGTTGGCTTTCCACGATCGCGAAATTCCCGTGTTATTTTGGAGTATACGTGAAAGGGTAATCTCGAGGTTAAACGAGTCAGCCAAGTGCCAAATAACAAAGATAATTATAGCTACTTTGACCATAGTTTTTTACAACCGGTTACATGGAGAAAAACAGTAAACGGAAAACACTGTTTCCCCTTAAAGTCGAGAAAGATCGGTGGAACCGCGTCGGACGCGAGAGCATAGAGAGAGGGAAAGATGGCTCAGTTGAAAAGAGACACCATGGTGTAATAGACAGCGCCGCCAGCCGGCTGAAAAATAATTATCGCACTCGCGCAATTACGGCAGGCAGTGTGTGCTAGAAGTTAGTCAGAATTCCTCGTGAGAGTCGGTCACAGCCAGAGCCCTTGTTTCTGTGCTGCCGAACTCAGCTTTTGGAAAGTTCTTCGTGGTTGCTACTAGAGAATATCTCACCAGCTCCGGAAGCCCAAATAGATGATAGATTTCGAGAGTAAAGGTTAATTCTTCGCTCTCGAAACCTCTCTGAAGACTGTAAATAAGAGTATAAAAGACGTGCGCTGAGAAAGAGACGATCGTAGCGAAACGGCTTTCCGTCGCACGATAGTCGCCTCATAGGCACGCGACAAACAAATACTAAAACCTAATTCGAGCGAATAGCAATCGGATCGGTGGCATTACCCCGATTCTTTTGTCGATTGTTCCTCGATTTAGAAGCAATCGGAGACCAGCCCCCGTGGCAGGTATCAAATTTGTCGGTGGACTCGCCGGTAAACGTCCGATACGTTTTTACGTACAGTGGCGGTGGTCCTGCCTACTCCTGGTTTAGATCCATCGATCGCTTTAGGCGCGTATGGCAGTGAGTGACAGGTCATAATCTTCTATCTCTCGGGCAGCGGTCCCTTGTGTCGAATATCGACGGTAATAGCCCACCTAAAAGGTTACTGCAATTCCAGTACCTTTTCACGACGTCAAAGGGAACGTCGTGTGAGAGACGAAGCGGTGAGACTCCGAGTTTCAACCTTCTCCCGGGACTAGTATTCTAGTGACCGCTGGTTCTCCTCCTCACGGCACCTCACTTTTGGAGCCTTACACCCTCCATTAGCGAGAAGCCGGATCGAGGCAATCGACTGTTGCATCCGATACAGGATATAAAATTAAATCTGTTCGTTTGCACACGACGGTTCCTTGCGTTGCGCAGGAAACGTCGCATAATACAGTCCACTCCCCTCTACTGTGTCTTATAGCACGAATAAGTGACCTCACTACCTGTCGCGCATATCGTGATCAGGGAAGAAGAGGAAAGACGCACGGATAGAGCAATAACCTGATAATAACGTAAGGAATTCGGTGTTTACACCGATTCTTTCTGTTACAGGCAAACGAGCGCAGCAGTTCTAAGAAAACAGTTTCTTTTTCAATAATCGGCCGTCCAGAAACCGACGGCCAAAATAAAACAAGCGTTCGTTCATTGAACCTCAGTTCCTTTCCCTCAAATCCGAGCCCTGTTTAGTAGAATCGAAAAATAAAGTGCGATCTATTTAAACAAACTGCTTTAATTATTAATTCAACAACTAAAACAATACCTCTTGGATCTTCATCGGCTTTCATTCGTTTTACTTTGTAATAGTAAATGTAGCTAATCAAACTAATAAAGACTGTCTTTATCAAAATTGTTACTAACTGTGGCATAATCTGTAAATAATTTCAACTATCTATTCCAGTTAAACTGACCATTTAAATTCCTTCTTTTAAATTGTTTTTTGATATACACATAATGTTGCAGTAATAGTAGCAATCATTAATATTAACATTCCAGCAATTATAGTAAAAATATTAGCAAAATTAAAGTAAATATTCAAAACTATAATTGAACCATAAAATAACATTCATAATAATAATCCTAAAAATGCTAAGGTTTGTTTTAAGTGTATTTTACTGGTTAATCATTTTGACGCTAAATATAAAATGCATAAACCAATCATACTTCCCATAAAATCAATATTGAATCCAGTAATTAATAATCAATGGTTTGTACTAATTATAACAGTTATAATTAATCCTATATTAATTAATAGTCAGTAACATAACATTGTAAAAAGTATTGAAAAAAGAATGTTATCTCTAATTTTTTTCATTAAATTATTGATTTAGTTCCAAAATTGGACCTAAATAATCACCTGCACCAGCATCACCTAAACCAGGGACAATATAACCGTCATTATTCAATTCCTTATCGAAAGCTGCAAAAAAATTTTAATATCGGGATGATTATGATTGATTTTCTTAATTGCTACTGGTGCTCCGACAATTGAAACTAAACTAATGTTTTTAAAACCCACTTTTTTAGCTCTTTACTCGCAGCATCAGCAGTGCCACCAGTAGCAAGCATAGGATCTAAAATAAACACTAATACTTGATCAATATTTTTAATATTTTTGGTATACTTAAGAAAATAATTTTGTGGTTTTAAAGTTTCTTCCTCACGATAAAAACCAATATGACTAATAATTGCATTAGGTACTATATACTCAAATCCATTTGTCATTCCCAATCCAGCTCTTAAAATTGGAGAAAAAATAATGGTTTTAGTTAATGTTTTACCAATATCTTTAGTAATGGGTGTTTCAACTTCAATTTCATCAAGAGGAAGATATTTAAATACTTCATAAGCCATCAATGTAGCAATCTCGCTTAAATTCTCTTTGAAATTTTTTTTTGGGCTAAGTGATTTCTAATTCTTGTTAGTTAATCTTGTATTAAAGGATGATCAACAATAAACAGATTTTTACTACTTTCCACTAAAAACACTCCTTTATCTTTAATGCGTATAGTTTCAATAATTAAAATATATACTAATATGAAATTTTACGCCTTTTAATTTAGAAATAAATAAAATAACAATAAAAAAACGAAAAAAAATAAAAGATTTACTTCATAACTATTTTTTTAAATCTTTAATATGAATAAATTCAGAACTTCTTAAAGAAAAAAAGTTAGACATTTTTTTGTTCTTCTTTTTTTTGTTCCCTGATTTAAAATAAAAAAAGACTTGCAGCGGCTGGCCGTACAAATGAAAGCAACATTTGGCGTGCAAACGGCTAGCATGGTTTATGACTTGCGCACCTGGAAAGCTATTTTTGAGGAAACCTTTTAGTTTCTTTCGGCGCATGTGTTTTCCAGTAAACTTTCTAGAACTGCCTCAATAGCGAATTGCGGGCGTCATAAACCAGGTATTTCCAGAAGGGACATGGCGCAAGGCCCGGCGGCCCGCGACCGGGCGAGATAGAATAACGGTCCCTAAAGGAAATTCCGCTGCGTTGCCAAAACGAAGACATTCGTACACCCCCACCGAATCACCTTGCCCTTCCGAAAGAAACGCGTGGAAGGCGCAAGGAAGAGGCGCTAACTAAAAATTAGAATTGGCCAATCAGGGTAAAAACAGAAGTTACCTTGGCGAGAAAACAACGCGACGATGTCAGTCTTGAGAAAACCGTCGCCTACGACAGGACTCGCGAAAGACAACAAATAAAAGACTTACACATATACCCACCGACATCTGTGGTTATCATTCGCGTGAATACGCAGATAGAAACCCATCCCTTCAGACTGTAACTTTATAAATTACAATCTTACAAATATATTTTTTATTTATGCATTTTATTGATTAATGTTATTATTCTTTTCCTATTTTTTTAAGTTTATATTTGTCTAAGTATATAAAGGATTGAGGAGCAGATTTTATTGCTAAATCTGCTAATTTTTTGGGTTTAGAAAATTCTTTAACATTTTCAATCGTATATGCTATTGCTTTATTTTTATTCTTATAGTATTCAATCAAAAAATGGTAATTAACACCTGTATATTGTTGAGTTTTATTTCATATCTCATTGGGATGTTCTTCTAAAATTTCAATAATATCAGCTTCTGCCATAATACATGAATCAGGAGCAGTTGAATATATAAAAATTTTATTAGGTTGATATTTTCTTGTTTTTACTTTTCTAAACTGAAACATCTTTCACCAGAAATTATTTTTTTTACATATTCTGTATATTTTATTCATAATAAAATTGCTTTTTTCATAATTATTCAACTTTCTAATCTTTTAAATAATTAGTTTTTGTAAGTATAACATTAAATTGGTCTTTTGTTAATTTCTGTAAACCTCTTGGACCTCAAGAATCTGGACCATTAAATAAATTCATTTCATCTCTTAAAGTACCTAAAGTTATTCTTTTACTAAAATTTCCCATAAATAAAAATTCTAAATAATTTGGATTTTTATAAACTTTAATTTCTTCAATATTAAGAACTGACCTACTTAATAAATATTCTAATTTTGAATTAGTAAAATGAAATGGATTTTTTTCTAAAACTATACCAATACCTGTTAAAACACTTCTAAATCCGGCCGAAGAAATAATATCAGGTCGATCAATCGTTCTATAAAATATAATAATATCTCCCTTTTCAACATTTTTATCATAAAGGTTATCTCCTATATAAAATATTCTAATAGCATAGTGTCATGATAACTTTTGCTTAAAATTTTTAGGACTTTCAGTTTTTAGTATACAATCTGGTAAAAGATTAGTATGATATTCAGGTCTTATTGGTAATAAAAAATATGAAACATTATCAAAATTTACTAAAGAATAATTTTTTATGATATCAATCTTTTCATTAAAAATCATTTTTTTTACATAAATTTTTTCTTGATTATTCTTTTTTCCTCAATAATTAAAACCATACATTTCTAAAATTTTTATTAATTTTATTTTATCTTCATCATTTTCAAATAATGTAACATATACTTCATCTACTTTATTAAATAGGGCATTATCAAAAATAATTTTTAAAAATCTTTCACACATTTTATGACAAATTTCTGTTATTTTAAAAGTTCCAACATTCAATCTAATTTTAGGAAAAAATAAAGGTTCAAAATCATATTTTTCATTTTCACTTTCTAATTTAAAGTACAAAAATCCTTGAATTTTATCGTTATGAATATTTTTATAAATATAAGCAACTTCATTATTCTTTTGTTTTTTCAAATCAATTATTAAATTCACTATAATCTTTTCTTAAAGAATCAAAGAATTCATCTTTAATATCTACTTCTGAAAAATAAAGTTGGTCAATATTTAAAACTTCATATTTACAACATTGCATATATTCCTCCTTTTTTTAAATATTAAAAATTTTAATTTACGTTCTTTATTCAAATTTAATTAAATAATAGCAAAAATTAATACTTATTTTTAATTTATAAAAACAAAAATTACTAGGTTTATAACCGTAAAATCGATAATAAAAAAATATCTTTCACATTTAAATGATAATTAAATACTAAAAAATATGTTACTTATTAAACTACTAGTAGTATACCACTATAAATAGCATTTAATTCCGGAACGATAAAAGCATACATCCCTGCAACTCCAACTTCGATAAGGGGGAGATGATTTAGGTGAGGATACTCAAATATTTTAATATGGGAAACTAAATGTTCTACTAAATTACAATAAACTAATCGATCAGCATGTTGATAAGCAAATGGTGACTTTTGAGCTCATTTGGGAGTAGATAACAAAATTGCTTTATCTTCATCAATATTATGAATATATAAACCTTCTTTCCCTCTTGTTATCAGTTGTGATTTTTAGTCATTGTTTTATTTGAAATATATTTTTTTAGAACACATCCATATTTATTCTTCAAATAATTACAAACATTTTCATAATTCATTATTAATCATTTTTCAATTTCTGTCATTTTTTCCTCAAATTATTTTATGTTAGTGTTGCTAGTAACAAATAATTAAATTATGGTCTTTACTTAAAATAATATAAATTAAGCATCAGTAAAAACTAAAACAAAACTAAAACTACCATGTAATAAAAAATGAAAATCATCTTCAATCGTATTAACATTAATATTAACAGGATCAAATTTAGTAATTGTTTCTGTTAAATCATGACCTTCAACATTAACAACATAATCACTACCCTGTTTTGCTGTCGGAACAAGAATATTAATTTTATTTTGAATTAATGGTAAATATTACAAAGCAATAGCTTTGCCAAAAGTAGTAGTATTAATCGTAATTTTTTCTACTTGCTTATCAATATTAATTTTACCAATATCAATACTCTTTGGTACTAAATTTACTTGTGCTTTAAAACTACCTTTGAAAATATAACTATCACTTGATTCAAATACATTAATGTCAAGTATTCAAATTTATTAACTTCATCATAAATACTATGATTATTAATTGCTATTATATAATAAGTATAATATTTTGGTTCTTTACCTTTAGTCACAAGATTACTAATTTTATTTTGTATTCTTGCTTTAAATTCACGTAACGCAGTATCATAAGTTACACTATTATTTATAGTAATAGCAGCATTAATAGTCTTCATATTAGTGGCACTAATGTCAACATAATTTTGGTTCCCGCTATCTGTCTTACCACATGCAGTGAGTGACAAAGAAACAGTACTAGTTAAAACCAATGCTTTAAACATGTTTAATATTTTTCTCATAATTCTCACCTATTGTCTCCTCGAAAAAACCAAGCTTCTCAATTTTAACTTTATGTTTTATTTATTTTCAATTACTAATTTATTTTTACTTCGTTTTCTTTGTTTTTTTAAATGTCTTTGATAACTATTTGTTCAGCGCGCACGTTTGTTATAAATTTGTGTTGTGTTCAAATTATTTATTGTGCGCTTCAAGCGGTAACTTAATAGCGCTTGAATATTTAGGGTGGTGCAATAGTGGCACAGTTAACTTATTATATTAACTTTATTAATATAACTGAATTTTTATGCGCAGTACAGAGCATACGTAAGACGGTTGAATTTGAATTTTCTTCCGATTCTCTCTCTCGATTCTGTTTCGACACTGTTTCGTCACTCACTTTCGTCACACTCTTGTTACTCTGTCCTCACTCAGTTGTTACTCACATATCACTCTGTTGATTCTGTGTCGACACTCTCTCGATACTCAAACGATCTGAGTTGTTAGTACAAAAAATTTACCCTTAAATCTGTCGTGGTATACAGTTCTGGCGGGGATGAGTCACGCGGATTGGTTCCCGATGAAATCGTGAATTTTTATAAGGAAGGCGGTCGGTGTCCCTAATTGGTTAAAAATTTGGTGGGAATCGTCAACAAAGTGACCGCCTCCAACCCATCGGTAACCCTCCGGTACCGAAGGCACCTTCGAGTGACGTCTGTGAGATTCCGCGTGCCCCCATCGTAGCAGGTAATAAGTTTATGAAGTGCCTTGACCGTACTAAGACATGAAATAAAATTGAGACTGGAAAATGCTTAAGCCGAAGATAAAGAAGTAAATTACTCATTCCAAAAACGTGGTAGAAGGAAACCGATGGTCGATGGTTATCATAAACTTATTGTTGCTACGGGTCAGTTTAGAGTTTCTTAGAATATTGAAATCCTTTAACAACGATAAAACTCTGAACTGGTTTATGGTGTACGCTAATGAGGGTAAAATGCGTTATGCTAAAGTTTCTTCGACTGACTGGCGGGTAACGGTGTTTTGTTTTTATTATACATGGGTCGCGCTGTAGTAATGTTGTTACAACGTAACACTATTTGTTCCAAAAAAATATAATAAATCAGAATATTAATAGAACCTATTAATTCTGATACTAAACCAATATATACTAATAAGTTAACTTTAAAGAAAGAAAAAGAAAAAATAATACCTATGATAATTAAAAAAATGCCAACAAATTGCATAAATTTTCAACCATTAAATTTAGAGTGTTTTTTTGACATGATATTGCTCCTAATAATATATTTTGTATAATTATATCATTTTCATAAAAAAAGCAAAATTCTTAATTTTTAAATAATAATTATCATAATGTAATAATACATACAGCAAAACTAATAACTTCTTCATATTTATTAAAAAGAAAAAATAAACATTTATCTTTAGCATTAATCTCTGTACCAATATACCTTTGTTTATTTTTTATATCATTATTTTTTTCTCAAAAAATGTAATACTATTAACATTAACCAATGAAATTATTTGTGGTTCAAAGGGATCAATAAAATAGATACTTTTTTGTGAAATTAATAAATCAACTTGATTTAGGAGGATAAAATCGGATGATTTTATAAAATTAATATCTCTAATTTTATAACGTAAAAATATATTTTTATTACTCTTCTTAAGAGTACCTTCTCCAGTTTTTAACATAATGTTTTGACCAGAAATTTTATTGAGATGTTCATATTTCCCTAAGATAACTTTGCCACTATAATAAATAACTTCATTAATTTCTTCAGTTGAAACTGGTAATTCTTTAGTTTTTATTTGTTTGAGCTTTAAATTCGTATATGTATTATTTATACCATTAGTAATTTTTAATATTTTTTTCTGTTTATTCTTTTTAATTAATAATATTAATGTCGTTCATATAATCAATATTGCTACGCACATAATAATAATTAAAATTATTCATCAAGGCATAGTGTTATCTCCTTTTTTTAATACTGTTTATCAAAATTATTATCTAATAATTTTATCATTGAAACTATCAAAAATTGTTGATGGTTTATTGTTTAAAACCTCACCTGCTACTTTATATTTTAAATTAGGAAACTTTATATCATGATAATTAGTAATTGGTTGTTCATTACTTAAATTACAACTTCTACCTATTGAAGGTCCTGTTAATTTTGTTAATTTTTTAGCAAAATGTGAAGTGCTAACTCTAATTGCTATTGTTTTTTATTTATTCAATATGTAGTATTTGATGGTCTTTAATATCAAACACAGCCCCGTTTTAGAATAGAATTTATTCAAATAATAAATGACGCCTCGCAAGCATACGAATCACACAAGAGCCAACGGGAAGCGCACGCGCCCACGCTTCGGTCACCGCAAACACCGAGACAAAAGGTTCGCGAATTTTCTAAAAGGGCGCGCTAATACAAACAAACTCTAACACTCCCCCTAATTCGCGAGCCGGTACTGTATAATTCTAGTTAAGGCGGTAGTTCCAGGCATGGCAGAGAGTTGACTTTACCGACAAAATGGGCCAAAAATATGGGTTTGCGCGAAACAACTTTTCGTCCTTATAAAGGAGAATTTGGTGTCGAAATATGTCTCATTCGAAAGGGGAGGGTTCAGCGCGGTTCGGTCAGGTAGTCTTGTGATCAAATTATGTTGATATGTAGTAATATAAGCGTTGTAATGTGGAGCAAAAATCGACGGCTTGATAGTCGTCGTATCTAAGCATTTTTTTGGTACGGAGAGAATGATCTGCATGAAATGAATACCTGACCGACACGCGCTGAAGCTTTTTCTTTCGAATGAACTATCGTTCGAATCAAAAGCTTCTCATATAACGACGAAAAGTTGTTTCGCGTAAAGGCATGCTTTCTCGGATGACGTCGCCATATTGACGATAAAACAGAGCAAAATACGTATCAAGTTTAGTTCAGCTGTTATGCACGAGGGGCGCCTAGTCATCCAGACAAAATGACAGTTGGCTGCGAGTATAGTAGTAGCTCCATGTACCACTACATTCAACCTCGCCTGTACGTGCGTCGTCGACGCTTTCTGCCTACAACAGATTGTTGCGCGTTTGTTTTACGCCCGGCAAGCGACACCGCGATATATTTATAGAAAAGCAAATCAAGCAGCGATGCCTTTTAGACGCAACTCAACGCAACGCGTCCACGACACTCGCATAGGCGGAGGTCAATGTAGCTGTATCATCGTTTCCTTTTACATTTTGAAAAGTAATATGTATGGGAACATATACTGGAGAATATTTTCGGAATTTTTTCTTGCAAAACTTAGGTGTAACATATGAAAATATCTAGAGTAATCTGAAAAATGCAGATTTCGTAGTGAAGCTGTAAAAGTACTACTGTTATATTTTTATGGTAACAATATATTATTATAACTATTACCCCCAATTTTTTAGATTTATTGGAAAAGTGAACCGTAGTTATAAAAATCAAAAACCAATCTTTTTGA
>JAMYCR010000164.1:0-7500 GCA_028830335.1 Eucera pruinosa
GGCGTACGTTTACTTGCGATCATTCGGTCATGTCGCTCCGGGACGCGGTGCGAGTTACTGCAGCACTACCGGTCGAGTCGCTCCAAGTAACTGGCGTACGTTTACTTGCGATCCTTCGGTCGCATCGCTACGCGGTTGGGAGCGTGTTACAAGCGATGCTTCGGGCGAGTCGCTTCAAGCCTTGGTGCACGTTTACGTGCTATCATTCGGTCACGTCGCTCCGGGGCTCGGTGCGAGTTACTGCAGCACTACCGGTCGAGTCGCTCCAAGTACTGGCGTACGTTTACTTGCGATCCTTCGGTCGCATCGCTACGCGGTTGGGAGCGTGTTACAAGCGATGCTTCGGGCGAGTCGCTTCAAGCCTTGGTGCACGTTTACGTGCTATCATTCGGTCAAGTCGCTCCGGGGCTCGGTGCGAGTTACTGCAGCACTACCGGTCGAGTCGCTCCAAGTACTGGCGTACGTTTACTTGCGATCCTTCGGTCGCATCGCTACGCGGTTGGGAGCGTGTTACAAGCGATGCTTCGGGCGAGTCGCTTCAAGCCTTGGCGCACGTTTACGTGCTATCATTCGGTCACGTCGCTCCGGGGCTCGGTGCGAGTTACTGCAGCACTACCGGTCGAGTCGCTCCAAGTACTGGCGTACGTTTACTTGCGATCCTTCGGTCGCATCGCTACGCGGTTGGGAGCGTGTTACAAGCGATGATTCGGGCGAGTCGCTTCAAGCCTTGGTGCACGTTTACGTGCTATCATTCGGTCACGTCGCTCCGGGGCTCGGTGCGAGTTACTGCAGCACTACCGGTCGAGTCGCTCCAAGTACTGGCGTACGTTTACTTGCGATCCTTCGGTCGCATCGCTACGCGGTTGGGAGCGTGTTACAAGCGATGCTTCGGGCGAGTCGCTTCAAGCCTTGGTGCACGTTTACGTGCTATCATTCGGTCACGTCGCTCCGGGGCTCGGTGCGAGTTACTGCAGCACTACCGGTCGAGTCGCTCCAAGTACTGGCGTACGTTTACTTGCGATCCTTCGGTCGCATCGCTACGCGGTTGGGAGCGTGTTACAAGCGATGATTCGGGCGAGTCGCTTCAAGCCTTGGTGCACGTTTACGTGCTATCATTCGGTCACGTCGCTCCGGGGCTCGGTGCGAGTTACTGCAGCACTACCGGTCGAGTCGCTCCAAGTACTGGCGTACGTTTACTTGCGATCCTTCGGTCGCATCGCTACGCGGTTGGGAGCGTGTTACAAGCGATGATTCGGGCGAGTCGCTTCAAGCCTTGGTGCACGTTTACGTGCTATCATTCGGTCAAGTCGCTCCGGGGCTCGGTGCGAGTTACTGCAGCACTATCGGTCGAGTCGCTCCAAGCACTGGCGTACGTTTACTTGCGATCATTCGGTCATGTCGCTCCGGGACGCGGTGCGAGTTACTGCAGCACTACGGGTCGAGTCGCTCCAAGAACTGGCGTACGTTTACTTGCGATCCTTCGGTCGCATCGCTACGCGGTTGGGAGCGTGTTACAAGCGATGCTTCGGTCGAGTCGCTTCAAGCCTTGGTGCACGTTTACGTGCTATCATTCGATCACGTCGCTCCGGGGCTCGGTGCGAGTTACTGCAGCACTACCGGTCGAGTCGCTCCAAGAACTGGCGTACGTTTACTTGCGATCATTCGGTCATGTCGCTCCGGGACGCGGTGCGAGTTACTGCAGCACTACCGGTCGAGTCGCTCCAAGAACTGGCGTACGTTTACTTGCGATCCTTCGGTCGCATCGCTACGCGGTTGGGAGCGTGTTACAAGCGATGCTTCGGGCGAGTCGCTTCAAGCCTTGGTGCACGTTTACGTGCTATCATTCGGTCAAGTCGCTCCGGGGCTCGGTGCGAGTTACTGCAGCACTACAGGTCGAGTCGCTCCAAGTACTGGCGTACGTTTACTTGCGATCCTTCGGTCGCATCGCTACGCGGTTGGGAGCGTGTTACAAGCGATGCATCGGGCGAGTCGCTTCAAGCCTTGGTGCACGTTTACGTTCTATCATTCGGTCAAGTCGCTCCGGGGCTCGGTGCGAGTTACTGCAGCACTATCGGTCGAGTCGCTCCAAGTACTGGCGTACGTTTACTTGCGATCCTTCGGTCGCATCGCTACGCGGTTGGGAGCGTGTTACAAGCGATGCTTCGGGCGAGTCGCTTCAAGCCTTGGCGCACGTTTACGTGCTATCATTCGGTCACGTCGCTCCGGGGCTCGGTGCGAGTTACTGCAGCACTACCGGTCGAGTCGCTCCACGTACTGGCGTACGTTTACTTGCGATCATACGGTCGAATCGCTCCGCGGCTGGGAGCGTGTTACAAGCGATGCTTCGGGCGAGTCGCTTCATGCCTTGGAGCACGTTTACGTGCTATCATACGGTCAAGTCGCTCAGGGGCTCGGTGCGAGTTACTGCAGCACTACCGGTCGAGTCGCTCCAAGAACTGGCGTACGTTTACTTGCGATCCTTCGGTCGCATCGCTACGCGGTTGGGAGCGTGTTACAAGCGATGCTTCGGGCGAGTCGCTTCAAGCCTTGGTGCACGTTTACGTGCTATCATTCGGTCACGTCGCTCCGGGGCTCGGTGCGAGTTACTGCAGCACTATCGGTCGAGTCGCTCCAAGTACTGGCGTACGTTTACTTGCGATCATTCGGTCATGTCGCTCCGGGACGCGGTGCGAGTTACTGCAGCACTACCGGTCGAGTCGCTCCAAGAACTGGCGTACGTTTACTTGCGATCCTTCGGTCGCATCGCTACGCGGTTGGGAGCGTGTTACAAGCGATGCTTCGGGCGAGTCGCTTCAAGCCTTGGTGCACGTTTACGTGCTATCATTCGGTCACGTCGCTCCGGGGCTCGGTGCGAGTTACTGCAGCACTACCGGTCGAGTCGCTCCAAGTACTGGCGTACGTTTACTTGCGATCCTTCGGTCGCATCGCTACGCGGTTGGGAGCGTGTTACAAGCGATGCTTCGGGCGAGTCGCTTCAAGCCTTGGTGCACGTTTACGTGCTATCATTCGGTCAAGTCGCTCCGGGGCTCGGTGCGAGTTACTGCAGCACTACCGGTCGAGTCGCTCCAAGTACTGGCGTACGTTTACTTGCGATCCTACGGTCGCATCGCTCCGCGGTTGGGAGCGTGTTACAAGCGATGCTTCGGGCGAGTCGCTTCATGCCTTGGAGCACGTTTACGTGCTATCATTCGGTCAAGTCGCTCCGGGGCTCGGTGCGAGTTACTGCAGCACTACCGGTCGAGTCGCTCCAAGTACTGGCGTACGTTTACTTGCGATCCTTCGGTCGCATCGCTACGCGGTTGGGAGCGTGTTACAAGCGATGCTTCGGGCGAGTCGCTTCAAGCCTTGGTGCACGTTTACGTGCTATCATTCGGTCACGTCGCTCCGGGGCTCGGTGCGAGTTACTGCAGCACTACCGGTCGAGTCGCTCCAAGTACTGGCGTACGTTTACTTGCGATCCTTCGGTCGCATCGCTACGCGGTTGGGAGCGTGTTACAAGCGATGCTTCGGGCGAGTCGCTTCAAGCCTTGGTGCACGTTTACGTGCTATCATTCGGTCACGTCGCTCCGGGGCTCGGTGCGAGTTACTGCAGCACTACCGGTCGAGTCGCTCCAAGTACTGGCGTACGTTTACTTGCGATCCTTCGGTCGCATCGCTACGCGGTTGGGAGCGTGTTACAAGCGATGCTTCGGGCGAGTCGCTTCAAGCCTTGGTGCACGTTTACGTGCTATCATTCGGTCACGTCGCTCCGGGGCTCGGTGCGAGTTACTGAAGCACTATCGGTCGAGTCGCTCCAAGTACTGGCGTACGTTTACTTGCGATCATTCGGTCGAATCGCTCCGCGGCTGGGAGCGTGTTACAAGCGATGCTTCGGGCGAGTCGCTTCATGCCTTGGAGCACGTTTACGTGCTATCATACGGTCAAGTCGCTCAGGGGCTCGGTGCGAGTTACTGCAGCACTACCGGTCGAGTCGCTCCAAGAACTGGCGTACGTTTACTTGCGATCCTTCGGTCGCATCGCTACGCGGTTGGGAGCGTGTTACAAGCGATGCTTCGGGCGAGTCGCTTCAAGCCTTGGTGCACGATTACGTGCTATCATTCGGTCACGTCGCTCCGGGGCTCGGTGCGAGTTACTGCAGCACTACCGGTCGAGTCGCTCCAAGTACTGGCGTACGTTTACTTGCGATCCTTCGGTCGCATCGCTACGCGGTTGGGAGCGTGTTACAAGCGATGATTCGGGCGAGTCGCTTCAAGCCTTGGTGCACGTTTACGTGCTATCATTCGGTCACGTCGCTCCGGGGCTCGGTGCGAGTTACTGAAGCACTATCGGTCGAGTCGCTCCAAGTACTGGCGTACGTTTACTTGCGATCCTTCGGTCGCATCGCTACGCGGTTGGGAGCGTGTTACAAGCGATGCTTCGGGCGAGTCGCTTCAAGCCTTGGTGCACGTTTACGTGCTATCATTCGGTCACGTCGCTCCGGGGCTCGGTGCGAGTTACTGCAGCACTACCGGTCGAGTCGCTCCAAGTACTGGCGTACGTTTACTTGCGATCCTTCGGTCGCCTCGCTACGCGGTTGGGAGCGTGTTACAAGCGATGATTCGGGCGAGTCGCTTCAAGCCTTGGTGCACGTTTACGTGCTATCATTCGGTCACGTCGCTCCGGGGCTCGGTGCGAGTTACTGCAGCACTACCGGTCGAGTCGCTCCAAGTACTGGCGTACGTTTACTTGCGATCCTTCGGTCGCATCGCTACGCGGTTGGGAGCGTGTTACAAGCGATGATTCGGGCGAGTCGCTTCAAGCCTTGGTGCACGTTTACGTGCTATCATTCGGTCAAGTCGCTCCGGGGCTCGGTGCGAGTTACTGCAGCACTATCGGTCGAGTCGCTCCAAGCACTGGCGTACGTTTACTTGCGATCATTCGGTCATGTCGCTCCGGGACGCGGTGCGAGTTACTGCAGCACTACGGGTCGAGTCGCTCCAAGAACTGGCGTACGTTTACTTGCGATCCTTCGGTCGCATCGCTACGCGGTTGGGAGCGTGTTACAAGCGATGCTTCGGTCGAGTCGCTTCAAGCCTTGGTGCACGTTTACGTGCTATCATTCGATCACGTCGCTCCGGGGCTCGGTGCGAGTTACTGCAGCACTACCGGTCGAGTCGCTCCAAGAACTGGCGTACGTTTACTTGCGATCATTCGGTCATGTCGCTCCGGGACGCGGTGCGAGTTACTGCAGCACTACCGGTCGAGTCGCTCCAAGAACTGGCGTACGTTTACTTGCGATCCTTCGGTCGCATCGCTACGCGGTTGGGAGCGTGTTACAAGCGATGCTTCGGGCGAGTCGCTTCAAGCCTTGGTGCACGTTTACGTGCTATCATTCGGTCAAGTCGCTCCGGGGCTCGGTGCGAGTTACTGCAGCACTACAGGTCGAGTCGCTCCAAGTACTGGCGTACGTTTACTTGCGATCCTTCGGTCGCATCGCTACGCGGTTGGGAGCGTGTTACAAGCGATGCATCGGGCGAGTCGCTTCAAGCCTTGGTGCACGTTTACGTTCTATCATTCGGTCAAGTCGCTCCGGGGCTCGGTGCGAGTTACTGCAGCACTATCGGTCGAGTCGCTCCAAGTACTGGCGTACGTTTACTTGCGATCCTTCGGTCGCATCGCTACGCGGTTGGGAGCGTGTTACAAGCGATGCTTCGGGCGAGTCGCTTCAAGCCTTGGCGCACGTTTACGTGCTATCATTCGGTCACGTCGCTCCGGGGCTCGGTGCGAGTTACTGCAGCACTACCGGTCGAGTCGCTCCACGTACTGGCGTACGTTTACTTGCGATCATACGGTCGAATCGCTCCGCGGCTGGGAGCGTGTTACAAGCGATGCTTCGGGCGAGTCGCTTCATGCCTTGGAGCACGTTTACGTGCTATCATACGGTCAAGTCGCTCAGGGGCTCGGTGCGAGTTACTGCAGCACTACCGGTCGAGTTGCTCCAAGAACTGGCGTACGTTTACTTGCGATCCTTCGGTCGCATCGCTACGCGGTTGGGAGCGTGTTACAAGCGATGCTTCGGGCGAGTCGCTTCGAGCCTTGGTGCACGTTTACGTGCTATCATTCGGTCACGTCGCTCCGGGGCTCGGTGCGAGTTACTGCAGCACTACCGGTCGAGTCGCTCCAAGTACTGGCGTACGTTTACTTGCGATCCTTCGGTCGCATCGCTACGCGGTTGGGAGCGTGTTACAAGCGATGATTCGGGCGAGTCGCTTCAAGCCTTGGTGCACGTTTACGTGCTATCATTCGGTCACGTCGCTCCGGGGCTCGGTGCGAGTTACTGCAGCACTACCGGTCGAGTCGCTCCAAGTACTGGCGTACGTTTACTTGCGATCCTTCGGTCGCATCGCTACGCGGTTGGGAGCGTGTTACAAGCGATGCTTCGGGCGAGTCGCTTCAAGCCTTGGTGCACGTTTACGTGCTATCATTCGGTCAAGTCGCTCCGGGGCTCGGTGCGAGTTACTGCAGCACTACCGGTCGAGTCGCTCCAAGTACTGGCGTACGTTTACTTGCGATCCTTACGGTCGTCTCGCTACGCGGCTTGGGAGCGTGTTACAAGCGATGCTTCGGGCGAGTCGCTTCAATGCCTTGGTAGCACGATTACGTGCTATCATACGGTCACGTCGCTCAGGGGCTCGGTGCGAGTTACTGCAGCACTACCGGTCGAGTCGCTCCAAGTACTGGCGTACGTTTACTTGCGATCCTTCGGTCGCATCGCTACGCGGTTGGGAGCGTGTTACAAGCGATGCTTCGGGCGAGTCGCTTCGAGCCTTGGTGCACGTTTACGTGCTATCATTCGGTCACGTCGCTCCGGGGCTCGGTGCGAGTTACTGCAGCACTACCGGTCGAGTCGCTCCAAGTACTGGCGTACGTTTACTTGCGATCCTTCGGTCGCATCGCTACGCGGTTGGGAGCGTGTTACAAGCGATGATTCGGGCGAGTCGCTTCAAGCCTTGGTGCACGTTTACGTGCTATCATTCGGTCACGTCGCTCCGGGGCTCGGTGCGAGTTACTGCAGCACTACCGGTCGAGTCGCTCCAAGTACTGGCGTACGTTTACTTGCGATCCTTCGGTCGCATCGCTACGCGGTTGGGAGCGTGTTACAAGCGATGATTCGGGCGAGTCGCTTCAAGCCTTGGTGCACGTTTACGTGCTATCATTCGGTCAAGTCGCTCCGGGGCTCGGTGCGAGTTACTGCAGCACTATCGGTCGAGTCGCTCCAAGTACTGGCGTACGTTTACTTGCGATCATTCGGTCATGTCGCTCCGGGACGCGGTGCGAGTTACTGCAGCACTACCGGTCGAGTCGCTCCAAGAACTGGCGTACGTTTACTTGCGATCCTTCGGTCGCATCGCTACGCGGTTGGGAGCGTGTTACAAGCGATGCTTCGGGCGAGTCGCTTCGAGCCTTGGTGCACGTTTACGTGCTATCATTCGGTCACGT